>JAUYWH010000007.1:18910175-18960363 GCA_034779795.1 Ctenopoma multispine
ACACACTCACACACTCACACAGACACACACTCACACAGACACACACTCACACAGACACACACTCACACACTCACACAGACACACACTCACACAGACACACACTCACACAGACACACACTCACACACTCACACACACACACACTCACACAGACACACACTCACACACTCACACAGACACACACTCACACACTCACACAGACACACACTCACACAGACACACACTCACACACTCTTTGTCTTATTTTATTTTTCCTCAGAAACTTGCGCCTCTTCCTGCAGCACAACTGAAACTCTTTCACATTTTTCGTCTCAAATATAAACTGTAGAAATTATACTTACTTGACTTTTACTCCACTTTATTCCTGCACAAAGCTCGTGCAGCTCCGTAACACTTTTATGAATTATTCAGCACGAGGGATGATAACAAAATGACAACAGCAGTAAGTCTTCGAGCACTAAAAGCTATCAGACAGGTGCTCTCAGCGTGTGTTGCTACTGAAAGCTTAGCAGCGTTGATGTTTTGTTTTTTTAAATAAAGAAGCTGTTTGCCGCTCACACGATCTTTTCATTAAGTGGAGCTGGACTGAGTGCTTCTGTTGCAGGTTTTTGTCTGTGCCAGTTGTTAGTTTGTGTACTGGAAGACAACAGTTTTACTTCTGTTAGTAAAACTATTACAACCCCTGTGCTTAAACTTTAGCTGTTAATAACTATGTTTTTTTTATTTAAGGACTGTCTAACAGTCAGTACTTGACGCACATCTGTAATCCAGACTTTCAGAAACCCCCCATCACCTCGCCAGCTGGGACAAAAGAACCAGACTGAGGAAACAGAAATATCACCAGAAAACACAAAGAAACACAAACAAACTGAACTTTAAGCTAAACTCAAACATATAGAAACCATGACACGGAGGAGGGACGAGAAGTGTGTGTCTGTGTGTGTGTGTACACAGCAGTTCATGACATTACAGAGCTCACAGCAAAAAACATTTACATACATATGGTGAAAGCAAAGGCATTTTTAAAAAATTAAAGTGGGACTGATGCGTCTCTGCAGAGACGGTCACACTGTAAACTGGCTTTGGCTGCCTCTGATTTTTTTGGACAAAAGATGGATCTGTTGCTAACAAACCAGAATTAACAGGATCATAGCGTTAAATACATGCAGTGAGTTTCACACAAGGACAACTTATTTTCTATGTCTGTGCCTTTTCACACACATTAAAAGCACTTAGCTGCTGATATTAGAACATTTGTTTTCATATTTCAAAGTACATGTATGCCGTCTTTGTTGATTCTTATATTATTTGTTGCAGACATGTTCATGTTCTTGTCACTATGTTCCAAATTTTTTTAAAGGAATTTTAATTATGACAAAAATGTGATTGTTATAGACTACAGAAGGAAGAGAGATGCAGCCAACAAATCCTGTTCAAAATCAAATCCTTCTGCTTCTCTTGTACAGAGAATATTTTATAAATGTTTGAATTTGATGAAAATCAGGTTGTTTTTACCTTTCATGGTGGGCAGGGTGTAGGTACTTTGCTTCCTCTGAGACGAATCTGAAGCCTGAACCACAGAAGAAAAACATACAGAGTATTTGAACTGTACAAATCAAATAGTTTCTGTTGCTTATGATTAATAATTAATATCCACAATGGCCCACAGGAGATGGTATGCACCCTGTTCTCCTTTCTAATCCTATTCCAGTGAAACACTGAGTCCAGACAAACCATCACTTATCTGGAGAATCCTGTGTATAGAGATCTGCTGTGAACATTTAACGTGAGATCCTGTGAAAGGACTTAAACCTGAAAATTTTTTCACTCTTTCATTAGTCTGTCACTGGTAAAGTGGTGTTAATTGAATGAGTTTGTGATAAAGAGTTCTGCTGTCAAGTTCCTTCCTTCCTTTGCTATTTGAAAAGTCTCTGCCATTTCTAATAATTTATTACAGTGTGTTTTATTAAATGTAATTTATTAATTTAATTATAAAGTCTATGTAACAGTGTCTGCATTGTGTGTGAGTGTGTGTAGCTTCAGCATGTGTTTAAGGTCATTTAACAACCGTCTTGCTCCATTTTTCTCTCTTTCCTTTATTTATTATATCGGTACCTAAACCTTTGATCTATTTACATGTTTTCTTCTGTTGTGTTATACACGTTATTACAAATAAAGTTTATTTAAGAAAACGGTTGCATTCGCGTCAGCAACTGCTGTGCTAGCTAGCGCGCTACCTCCTAGTAAAAATAAGCTGTCTGAAATTACGCTCTATTTACTATATAGTGCACTATTTATTTATATAGACAAAATGTCCACAATGGAAAGATATAAGTAGCGTATCGCATGTATACTACTTAAAACTTTAATGCTAGCAATCCCGCAATGCATTGCTCCCATTTTAGAGGGCCACAGCCCTTCTGTAAATTGGCTAATGACGCAGGTAGCCGCTAGGTAGCAGCGCTTGCTAACCAGTTCTGTGGTTAATGATAAAAATGTTTTATTGAACCCAAACACTGCGCGGTGTATAAAGAACAAGCAAACAAAGAAAACTTGATTACATTTTAGTTTGGTAATGTGGATATAAAATTGATCCAGTATGGGTACGTGCCAGCTTGCTAGCCAGCTAACTAACGTTCCGACCAAGCCCAAATCTGACCCCGCCCCGCTCAGCGGGATAGAGAAGTACAACGCCTAACAAATTGAACGCACCCCCAAACCAGCTAAGGTGCAGCCAAAATGCAAGTAAACAAATCGTTGCAATGCAGTTTTTAGTAAATGTTTTACTTTTAAAGACGTCTCTGATTTAGGTTTGTCAGTTAGCTTCCTCTAAACATGCTAAGTTGATTAACGTTAGCTACCTAGCTAACATGAACCACACGTTTAATGGTTTGGTTATGTTTATTAACTTATTTTACCCTGCAAGTGTGTCAGGTTTGTGAACACTACTTATACGTATACTCAGAGTACTTGCCAAAAATGACACCCTGAAAATCTGTTGAATTTTAAAACCAAAACAAATTCAAGACGTAGTTTTTTGGCATTGAAAATAAAATGAATGTGCATGATTTTAATCTAATATATAATATACTTGGTTATATATACACTTACTGGTCACTTTGATCCAGAAAATGTGCCATAAATACTACTAAAGCTTAGTTTTTGTTGATACTGTCAGAAAGATTTTGATTCTAATTTATGTTTATTGTTTGAGTCATAGTGGGTGGTGTTGGGTGCATCATGGTGTTTTCTCCATCATCGCTGTAAGTTTAAGTGTGCAACCATTCACAAACCTCTGACTCTCCTCCAGCGTTGTTTTGATCTCCAACATCTGCAGGAGGGAGACAAGACATCAGCAGTGAGCTGTTTATCTTCTAATCTTATTTCTTACGAGCTCTGTTTTGTAACAGTAAGTCTCTGTGAGTCTGTTGTTCAGTCAGTCTGTTAGTTTAATCCACTTCAGGCCGGGTTGTGGTTTCTAATAGTCGTGTTTCCTCTGTGACCTGAAGCCATGCTGTAATCATGTCGGAAACAGATAAGGTCCTTATGATCAGAACAACACATGTGCAGCTTGTAAACTGTAAGTGAAGTTTGGCTGTGTAGAACCTCCTAGAATTGGTCACAACATTTTAACTCCTGCAGGTGATTCTAGTTTCTAGAAGGGGCTGGTGACATTTCTGTTTTTTCTTCTGAAACAAAAGTTCAGTCATTCTCCTTAACTCAGTGTTAAGTCAGTGTGTTTTATTGTCAGCGATCTCATGTAATGACCAGAAGCAAAAAATGTGTTAAGCACTCTCAGCACTTTGAGAGAATCTGGGAGCCGCAGTTTCTCTTTGGAAAATCGTCCTAAAATAGGTAGTTCTGACACATGTCACATGTATATAATGCATTTTTTGGGCACTGTTGTGGCTCATTGATGGAGCTCATACAGACAATGCTCATAGTTGATTTTATGGGATGAAGAAAAACGCTGAACATTACCAAACTATTTAAAAAGGCCTAAATGTATCCACAAATTTAAAATTCCTTCTTGCTCAGTCCACAAGCCCTAATATAAGAAAGACCAAGATGATTCCCAGTGTTTGCCAGTAGAATTCAGTAAATGTCCCTTAAAGTAGGTTAGAGGTAGAACACAGAATCTGCACTTTGTCATGAAGATGTTTTTCGTTACGTGTTTTCACAGCTGCCAGCTGGTTTCAGACTGGGACGATTAGTCATACACGCTGACTCTGAGCTAAGCAACTACTGATTACAGTTTTCATGGCCACAATTATTAAATTATTATAGAGAGAGGAAGTGTATCCCAAATTGTGTGTCAAGATAACCTTTCTAGAATTCATCATATTAAAGTTGTGTAGTGGTTAGTTCACAGTTTGGTTCTCGGGCCTCCTGCTGTGTTTGAAACCAACATTCTTGTTCTCTGATTTCTTCGAGAAACATGCAAACTGGCTGAGCTCTACGCAAACATATTGGAACCAGACTCGCAGAGCTGAGCTCACAGAATGGAATCAGGCCCATTATTCAATCAGTGGGTTCCTGTGTAGAAGGATTTATAAGAGCTGAGAGCCAACACACACACACACACACACTTCAGGCATCCATCAGTTCAGGCTGAACATTGAGATCACTTACCAAAAGCTGCAGCACAAATCTAATAAAGGTTCCATTATAGCTGCTGCTTTTCAACTCTCTCCCTGTTTGTCCCTCCCTCCCTCATTTCCTTCCTTCTCTCTCTCCCTCCCTGCAGTTTTACCTGAGCCAGGTTGTCTGTAGATCTGCAGAGTTGCAGGAGTTGGTCTTCTGCGACGGATCTGAGGTAAACACACAAACACATTTTTTTTTTCCACTGTTGCTCATTTATACATAATATATTTACTGTCCCAGTAAACAGGCTTTAAAAAAATACTCCTCGCTCCTGTAGACTCGATTAGACTTAATCGAGAGGACTTAAAGTTTTAGTGCTTTCTATTGGAAAACTTTCCAACATGTTGCAGAAAGAGTAGCATGGTAAACTCTAACATCCTGAAACTCAACAACGGCCAATATGTAACTTTTATTTTTCTTCTTCATTCTTTTAAAATGTAGCTTTTAAAACACGCTGACTGTCCCAATACTTAAAGCTGCAGTAATTACAGGCGTAAAAGTGACATTAACAAACAGATTTAACTGTTTGTACACAGAAACATTAACCAGTATCAGTTTATTCTGCTGGTTTGCAGCTTTCAGAAGGAGAGACGAGGGGAATAAACTGTCAAACTGCAGAAATGTAAATTTCTATCATCCTGTTTATTAAAAGCTTCCTTAAAAATCAACACCTACCAGTCTCCATGTTTTTATATGGACTGAACAGGAAGTAAACACCAAGACTGACGTTTTACAGCAGTTCAATGCTGTCTCTGTGCCAGAAACGGTTAAAGGAAAATGACACCACAGTTCACATATTGTGATAAAACTAACCTAACAGACTAGCTAACAGAATAAATCATTGTGAGTCTTTAGTTTTAAGCACTTTCATAGATGGTGTGATGGTGACTTTTGCACCTTTGTGCTTTTGCCAATTGACATCAAAACAAATACACAAAATAGTCAAAAGCACATCGCAGCCACAGCAGCTCAAATACGCCAGAAACGCAAACAACATTTTCAAAAGTCCCGACTTACGCACACATGCTGATCTGCACCCACACACAGAAAATTCCAGGCAAGACTCACAAGATCATAGATAGAAGCCTCATTCAGCCCCTCTCACATGCATGAACCTGCACCGTCCCCCACACTTTGTGACACACAGAAACGCTTACATGTTCGGCGGCCTGTGGGTCCAGCTGTCCCTGCAGCGGAGGGACAGCAAACTGGATCTTCTTTGGACTGCTGGGCTCCATTATTACTGACTGAGGGATGGAAAGAAAGCCAGAGAGAGAGAGAGAGAAGAATGTGTGTGTGTGTATATGTGTGTGTGTATATGTGTGTGTGTGTGTGTGTGTGTGTGTCAAAGAGGCAGGGTGTAGAGAGGGAGGGAGTGGTCTTCTCTCGACCAGCGGGGTCCATTATCACTAATTGACAGGCTTAGAGAGGGAGAGAGAATAGTAGCCTAGTCACTGCAGTATTTTCTAAACCTGATGCAGCATGAAGTGATGTAATAACGTAAGAAAAGTGTTTTTCTTTCGTTGCTTTTATTGTGAATGTGGTTTATTTCATTTGCAGCCTTCTCTATGCTGCTTGCATCCACATTTAGCTCACAGTCGGTGTTACTTCACGTTACACAAGAGGCTGCGTCAGTTTAAGTATATGTCAGTCTTCATTATGGTTTGCATAAAAAAAAGTGAGTCATCTAAGAGACACGTGTATCGAAAGATAATAACGAGTCTCCGTCATGTGGCTTTTATCAAATTAAAAACAAGTCTGCAGCCAGCAGTGTGGCGAAGTGTTGACCCTTTTCAGAAGGAGCTTTATCAGCCATCTCTGTGTACACATACAAGGAATTTGACTTTGTTTGTTTTTTGTTTTTTTTCCTGCTCTCAGTTTACTAACACAGCAAGAACGAAAAGAAGAGTGATTTTTAGAAGACAGATGGAAATAGATACGAGAAACGAGGACCGAGCTGAACAAACATGGGTCAACGGTGAACAGTGAATGTTTCTCTATGAGAAAACCGAGTTGCGTAAATGAACCAGCAGCGTTTAACAGATTTTATGTCTGTGAACCTGAAAGTTGGAACACTAATTACTGCTATTACATGATTATTAAATTGTTATTAATGCACATTATGTTTTTAAAGTTCAAAAGTGAACCACTGGATGGCAAAGAGGCCATTTTCCTCAATATTTTAGTATTTAATACCTAATAGACATTACAGCTAATTTAAATGGTGTGATTAATAGTCCTACATATTGTGAAATAATTGTGTTATTGTGACGTCACATCGTCAAACAGCACAGTTTAACCTGTATGAGTTCAAATTATAAACGCGGCCACATATTTTCCTTTTAATTTAATCTTTAAAGTATCAATACGTTTAATTGATAAAGCTGGCAGTTCTTGTTGTAGGGTAGCAAATGTGTGATAGTTAACAATGTGTGCAAAGTAGAAAGTGAAATAGAAATACTCACATAAAGCACAGCTGCTTAAGTTTTGCACTTCAGGTCTGTTTAAAGAACCATTCATCCCAAAACATGACTAACTTAGGAAATGACCAACGTCTGATTTTAACCTTTAATGATAATTAATTATATCTCGTTGTGTTTGTATTGTAAACCTGCAAATTAAAAAGTATCTACAGCTGTCATACTTCATACGTCATAATACTCCTGCCTGCATCCTTTGCCGTTGCTGACGTCAGTGTGTGTGTGTGTGTGTGTGTGTGTGTGTGTGTGTGTGTGTGTGTGTGTGTGTTGGAGTTGTAGTGGAAACACTTTGTGTCAGAGGAGACATCTGGAGAGACTTAGTGGCTGTTGTAGGTGGAACAAACCACGCACACGTCACACAAAGAGCCTCTTGTTTTTTTCCTGTAGCTGGAAACTGTCCATTTCTGCTCTGTGAAGGTGAGGAAGAAAAGACTGTTGTGTTGTGACTAACAAATGTTTGTTTATTTCATTATCCGGTGATTCCCTGTGATGTGACCCGATCGGTGTAGTGCTGAGCTCACTGAGAAAGAACGGCCGCGTGGTTCTGTTCG
Organism: Ctenopoma multispine; assembly: GCA_034779795.1. Lineage (NCBI taxonomy): Eukaryota > Metazoa > Chordata > Actinopteri > Anabantiformes > Anabantidae > Ctenopoma > Ctenopoma multispine. Next base: position 18,917,849 of record JAUYWH010000007.1, read on the forward strand.
ATATGTGAGGGAGCAGGTCAGGTTTGTTGCATAAATGCGGCTGTGCACCCTAAGACTGGATGTTTCTTTGTTGGCTACAGCTTGCAGCATATTTCTGTTATGATTACAGGACGACAGCAGGATGGAAGCAAAAATTCAGAGATGACCAAACACGCAATTTGACTTAACAGCTGCTATTATCAGAAATATTTAAAATATGAACCAAACAAAACTACTAAACAACTGAATTGGCAGATTAGAGTCACAGGAACACACTATATTCAGACTCAACTTTATAAATCCACACAAAGAATTGTGTTTTCACAGAAGGTTTTACTTAGTTGTGCTTGAAACATCACATCACGAGCAGCAGCTGCTTCGATAAGTCAGTTATTTTTGCAAACGTTGTGGCATTCAACAGTAAATCCTTTTTTATTTTTCTGCACCACCAACTGCGGGTTTCCTCTTTCTCCTCTTGTTTTGTTTGATAGCACATGCAACAAACCGCCCGAGGGCAAATCCCCTGTTATGAGTTGGACCACCTGGGTCGCTGCAGATAATACTGTGTATAACCGGTCCAGCACAAAACCCCCACTATCACTACACGACAAAATGAAAACGTCTCAGCCAGCCTGCGAGACCCTCTCATTTTGCTTTGTTTTTATGTTGTGTAGCCCCCTGCACATGCACATGCACCCCTCTGCTGCTCAGCACCACAGACTTCACTTGGAGATCACATCACGCACATCGGCTTCAAAAGTACCGGGACAGCAAGGCTAGGTCATCTGTTTTTAGATTTTCTTAAGATCAAAAGACATGAGATGTGATCAGATATGAGACGGGCTAGACGGTAGAGTGGTTGCCTATAAATCACTTTGAAGGGGGCTGTATAGAAGGAGTTCTGGAAAAAGTGGAGCAAATATTGAACTTTAATGATAAAGACATTTTTAATTCCAGGAGAAGTAGTTGTCCTGTACAGATATGTATTTCAGAATGGGAGTTGGCTGTAACACCACAGAGTTTGGGAACAGTTCTAGCTCCTGTTTGGCTGTCCTCAGATACCAGGTCCAATAATACACAAAAACAAAATCTGGTAAATGATGAACAGGAATAACTTTACAGCACATACGGAAATCCACCTTAGAACAAAACCGTTTTCTTAAGGAGGGGACGAACCTGAAGTTTCCTCCACAGATCACAGATGTCTGTCTGCTGAAGACAGCTGATGAGAGTTCACCTTTAAAACATAGATGCTGTATTGGCTCTTTCACATTTAACGGCTATGAACAGTCTTTACCATCTGGGTAACTCTCCACCGCTGTAATGGCTCCAGTATGTGTAGGGAAAGTGCATTGGGTAACAATACCAGCACGGTTGTGGCGTGAGTGCGTGCAGATGTGTCTGGGGTGGATGTTGTGCCTGTGAGATTGTGTGGAGTGTTGGAGGGTGTAGTACAGGAAGTGGGGGTGGTGGTAACATGTGACCCTGAGCTGATAGGGGAGGAAAGTATTGAGGTAGTTGTTGTTGGTATTGATATGACATCTGTTGTTGGTGATGATGATGATGATGATACTGGTGTTGCTGTGATGCTAGGTGTGACCTCTGTTGCCACGGTAACCCTGCCTGCTGCCATTGATCAGGTTGTGGGGGCAGCAGGTCGTAAACTATTGCTTCGTCCCCGCGACTTTGCTCTCCGTTTCCACACTCTCTTTCGTATTCGTGTTGGCGGATGGTGAAGAAGGTGTCGTCGTCGTGCTTCTTGGACAACACCTGCAGGTGAAGTGTGGAGACGACACTAGGTGGGCGGGGCATGAGTGAAAAAGGGGTGAGGTGAGGAGTAAAGGATGACGGCAGGGAGAAAGACTTAACCAGCGGAGCTCTTCGAGTCATCCCTTTTGCCCTGATTTTATCTTCCTGACTCTGCGATGTGTTTCCCTTCTCCTCGTGTGCATCATCATCCTCTCCTCCACATTCAACAGCATTTCCACAAACAGGTGAGACGCTCTCTGCTTCACGCCTCTCAGGTGCTGTTGCCACTGCCTCAACAAGCCCAGAGCAGCTGCTGCTGCTGGAGCTGGATTCCGCTTCAGACTCACAGTCCACCTCCGATCCAGAGTCTTCAGCGGAAGAGCTGGATTCACCGTTGGCCCCTTGCCAGTGCTTGGAGCTCGCATTGTGGTTGTAGCAGGCAGCACAGCGAGACAGACTGAGGAATTCATTCCCTGACCTAGCCTGGACACAGAGGGAGGTAAGGACAGACGGTCAGGCTGCAAGTAAGTCAGCCAGGAAGATATGTAGACATGGTATAGCATGCTTAAGCCTCATGGTGTTGTTCAAAGGATACTATACTAGGTTTGCGTATTTAGTAGGAGGCTGCCCCCAGATAAGTGCATGTGCACAACATGTTATGTTAAAAACAACAAATTCTCTATAGTTAAATAATGGGATAATCCAATCCTGCAACGAGCTCAGCTGCTGCTAGAGCTAAGCTAAACTGTAAAGCTGAACAGAAAAAGTAAAAGGACTGTACTTTTATGCTTTTTATGTGATGTGTAATTTGTCAGATTCTGCAGACGTGTATCCTGCTGGACATCAAACTGCATCTGTGTCCGTTTTATCCCATCTCCTCTTCAAGTACATACATAGTGGGTAAGTTGAGGCACTGTACACTCAAGGGTCCACAGACATATGTTTCAACAAATATAAAAACTCAAGGCACCACAAAACCATATGTCACCACAGGTCAACTAGTGTATGTCCCACACTCCATTCCAGTAGGTGGCAGTAATGCACTGTACTTCACTCTGCGGGGCATTGACCAACACTGTACTTCATCTCCTAATCGCTGCCTCCCCGACCTACTGTACCACCTTTAAACTAATTAAGATGCACTGGAGTTTGAATTCTGAATTATCATGAAGGAGCAGTCACACAGTGTTATTTCTATTTTACTGATAAGCCTTTGGAAATAACCTCGTCTGTCATATAAAGTATAAACGCTTACCTTTAGTTTTGGACTTCGTTCATACTGTTGTTTAGCAGAGTCTCCATAGTATGATTTAAGTTCTCTAGAGTGGTCTAGACCGACAGAACCACAGAGAATAAAAAGATAAAAACAGTAGAAGCAGGCAGAGAAAGAACATTGAGAGTTTTTTTTTTTCTTCAATTGATTCAAACTCACCACTGATTGGGAGTAATTCACTCATTGTTCCACCTGTTGTGCTACACCCATCAACAACTCTACCACCAAGAAAAAAAACAAAGTTAGAACTTTATGAAACGTCTTATTAAACCTAAACAAACGACGAATATACAAGGATCAGCTGCTGCCTGGAGAAATGGTCTCTGTCAAAATGAGTTTACACAATGACACACTAAAAGTAAAGTAAAGAGAGGTTGTGGAATAAAAATGTCCAAATTATTATTCTACTGCATATTCAGTCAAAATAAAGGAAAACTGTTATTTTTATTAATGTCACAATAATCCATAAACTTAAATATGTTAATTTCTAATAGTAGTAATAGAATAAATGGAGACCAAAACTGTTGGAAACGTTGTTTTAATTGTGCAGGTTTACCACATAAATGCTTTGCACGTACACTCTGAGGAGTGGCTGCACTTTCCCAACATGTTTAAACAGTTTGATAAGTTTGTATTATTTGTTTCGTTGTTTGCTTAAATGCTGTGTGGCGTAAATGAAACTATCGACCTTGGAACCAAAGACAAACTCGTACCAGTAACTTAAATCTTTAATAATTCAGAGGACTTAAAACAACTACAGTTGAGTTGAGGTGCTTTAGATTTCAAACAAAAATGACAAATGTTCTTCGTTAGACGTCATTTTAAAATAAACACCTGCAAGTTTGGAATATTGGAAAATAACTTCCCCTTTTTAAATCTTAGGTTTTTATAATGTCTGATATTTAATAACATAGTCTGTACAGCATATAACTTAATGTCTTACTAATATTTTAGAAGAGTACTCACTCATACTTTGACGTTTCTCCTCTTCAGGTCCAGGATGCAGCTCAACTGTCGACAGCTGGTTCACGTACCTGTGTTTGTCCATGCAAACGAGCGTTCACACCCAGGTGAGTGTGCTTGATGTCTCTGATGTCGAGTGAGTACACAGCAGGTCACAGTCATCACTGTCAAACACACACATACAGACACCTGACCACAGAGACGCGCACACACACCCCCTATGTAAACACACAGCGGGATTTTTCTCCAGGCCCCTCTCCAAATTCACAGTTAAATGGTTAAACCTGTACGAGTTAATGGACACACAATAACCGAAACTCCTTAGAAACCAATACATTCACTTTAGTTTAAATATGGTTTTTATTTACACAAGACAAGACAAGACACACACAGTCATTTAAGGCATGAAAATCTCTCCACTGATTTGACCAAACTCACCAGTCACAACTGAGCAGTTTAATTCTCTCGCTCAATAAACAAGACGCCGTCTCGTTTGGGTTCACCAGAGCGTCAGAAGGAACATTTGGAGAGATTTTTGAGTGAGATGTGAGCGTTGACATGAGTCTCATTTGTGTAAGCCAAATGCAAAGCTTTAGACGGGAAAACCGAGCTCTGTGTGAAGGTGGCAGAATCCAGTTTTCATCAGCTCGCTAATTAACACGGTGCATGTTGTATAAATCGTACAGATTACCGGACGTATGAGCGTTGTCCGTGAAATTATTCCCTTTAAAAGACAAGATGTACAAGATTAATCTCATGCTGCTGAATCAAATTCTTAATGTAATAGTAAGTAATAATAAACAACCAAGAAAAACACTTCACCACACGTTATTCTGTATTTTGACTAATTCCTATGCTACAAGCCTGAAAAACGTATTCACCCGCTCGAGACGTTTTATTTTTTATTACATGAATGTTGATAAATTGATTGCGACGTTTATTGGATTTACATTAAGGCTCGTCTTATGGCAGAACCAGAATTTAACAGGTGAGCTGCAATTAGTGGCTGAATTAATTAATCATTTACTAATGATTAATAAGTTGCGTATAAGCCAGTAGGGATGGGTATCATAAGCTAAAATGCTATCTGATATTCACCTGGAACTGTTTGAAAAACAAAAACGCGACTTGTAGTGAGGGTGCAAAACTTTGCTGAACTGTGTTTATTATTGGCATCAGAAATGTTTGGCTGTGAAGACTGATTAGTCCATCGTGGACGACGTTCTTCACTCCACACGCACAAGAGTAGAGGCAGCTGTGCACTGTGCAAAAAAGATGTTTGCATTGGCAGAGGAAAGTGCAGCTTCTCAGGCAGCAGTGAAAAAAACAACAGGTTTCCATGGCCATGTATGCAAAAGCCATTGTCCGAATCACTGTTGAACTTTAAGTCCCCTTAGTTCATTCGTTGGCGTATTTTAAGCACGTGGACCTGAGAGCTCAGTGCACCGTAACAAAAAAAATACATAAAACACAAAGAAAACATCTTCACTAAACTGTCAAAACATGCAGCATAAAATAAGGATACACCGCAGGGAGTACATCTGTGTTCACACAAAACAATTTAACTCTTACTTTGATATACTGCAGATAAATTATTAACATGTTTTCCAACACTGTTGATGTGCACTCAGCTTGAGCGGACTTATCTCTTTAGCTCGCGTTGTCCTTGCTCGCAGCGTCGGTTTCTGCTTCATTTTCATGTCAAGTTAATACAAAATACAACGAGAAATATAAAAGTTAATCACGACCGACTCTCAGGTGTATTAGACACAGACGAGCTCAAAGCTGGCACGATGTGGAACAGATGTCGTCTTCTTTTTACCTTTTCTTTCAGTAGTCAAACACACTGGGGAGGCCAGGAGCATTGTACTTTGTGTTCACATGTCTCAGGTAATGTACAGGTCCAGCTTTGTCCCATCGGTGTGTAATGTGCAGTTGAAATGCTTAACCGAAAGACGAAAAATGATGATTCCAAAGTGCACTTAGTTGGCAGTTAGCTGACATCGGAGAAGAAGCATAAACAGGATATCCCTGGAAGAGGTCAAATATCACTGAAGTCATTTTCTGTTTAATGGAAATAACCTCGATATCAGCTGGATGCCGTCACTGATATTGACCATAACATGTTCTTGATCTCTCGCAGAGGTCAAAAAGCTTTGCAGAGTTTGGACGTCAGACGGACAGTTTGTTGTCCGTGTCAGTGGCCGTGGTCTTGTCCATTCTCAGGAATGGAAGGTGCATCACTGTTGAGACTGGGCGGCACACCTGCAACACACAAAGTTTACCTGGTGAGTTGTGTGTACTTTCAGCTGCAGACTCAGATGTTATTTTAGTTGTCTTGTCTTTGATCTCTGGTGCATGACCTTGTTGTCCAGGTTTGCTTTACATAACACTCTTAAGTTCTGTTGAATCATACCTGCACAGGAATTTTTTTCTGGGTGAAGGAAGCACTTGCATGACTGGGGAAATCCCACGTTCAGAGAGTAATCACAAAAAGACACTGCGCAATCTGTGTCTCTGTTCATCTTTTCTCTTTTCTGAGGCTGGCTTTACCTACTAACAGTCGGATCGCTTCAATGATTACAGCTTCATTAGTAAGTTTTACAGCTTCTTATCGATTATAATTTGACCTCTGCTTCTGATCCTTTAATAAATCCATCATTCCGCATGCTGCAGATTTCCAGAAGATGCAAAGCAGTCCCAGAGCATCCCGGAGCCACCGCCATAGGCAAGTTGTTGTTTTCAGTGTTTGATTCATTCTTATTCCAGACATACTGCTGATTCAAAAGCACAAAAGGTTCCACAGAACAGAATCCCCAAAATACTGTGGCTTTTTTTTTTATATAATTTTGAGCAAATGGAGTCAACTGTTCTTGTGCTTTTGGGTCAGTAGTAGCGTACGTCTTGGAGACCTTGCATGGACATTTTTTGCATTTACTATGGGCTTACTGTGCAAAATGAAACCTTATTGCTACCTGCAAAGTGTTCAAGACATGAGAGAGAGACAACTTTGGACACTACAAAAAAACCCAGTAGAGATTCACTTTCTTTCTAGCTGAAATCTTGTCTCTTGTTTTTTTTTGTGAACATTTTGAATAGGAAAATGATCAGAGCAAAACAAAAGACTTTTTACGCAAATCCTAGCGCTACTGATGGCCGTCCGATACCGATGCTCCTATACAAGCTTCAGACTCAAAGCTGCATTTTCCTTGAGCTTGCTTTGGAGTGGAAAAAAACATGTGACCGATGATGTCCGAAGCAGTAACTGTTTCATGCACCTGAGTGAGTTACCTGACTGGTTCATAATACTGCTTTGTAACATGAGACTTTGCTGAGCACACTCCGGGAGGTTTGTTTGTGTGTAAAAGCACTATATATAGCCACACAAAAGTGCACAGTATTAGTGCTGGGTATTGATTTACATTTCAAGAATTGATTTGATTCCAATTCCTAAGATTTAGAATCAATTATCACGATTTGGGCATTTTCAAAGCAGGCGCTAGGCCATGTTGTTTTAGTATCTTCACACCTAGCGTGCATGCAATGATGCGACAGTGGGTGGGGTTAAAGATCACCGTGGGAAACTGTATTAACCCTTTAACACCTAAGCTTGTTTGTGCACCGCTGCTGTTATTTTTTTTACTGATTTTGTTTAAACGCTATCGTGCAGCCAGCTAGGAAGAGAAGCTGTTCATTCATACAAACCCTGGTCACACTCCTCACATAGTGAATAAAATGCTGTTTTGCTGTGTCCTAGTTCTATGGGATCAAATCACCGCCACAGTGATTTTGTGTAAGACAGTGTACAGACAAAGCAAGGTCTGTGAAGATTGAGTCATGGCAACTGGACTTCTTTCTTACAAGTGGAGACGTTTCGTCTGCATCCACAGAACTTTATCAATCTGAGTGAAGTTGGCTAGTGACCACAAATATATCCTCCATAAATGTTAATATTCACCTCGGCAACTCTTTTCAAAGCTACGTGGTCTTCTCCAGAGGAATCTGACTCATTAGCAATATTCTGGCTTTATTTATTTGCTTTAAATAAACGCTAAAATGCCGTTTGTACCTTGCCTGCCGTGTGACAGGGACAGTCGGACAATCTGTGACTGGGTATGACTGGCCATGACTGACCAATCAGATTGAAGCCTCTAAACAGTTCCAGAATTTGTCTGTGTGTAACTTTAGTTTGTGTAGTTTTTGTACAGCACAAATCTTTTTTACACATGCACGAAATCATTGTGGCAGTGATTTGATCCCATACATTACGCAACTAGATGTGTTTGAATGAATAAAATGGTTCAATACTGGTTCATTGTTTAAATCCTGTCCTCTCCTGTTGAATGTTTGACGTAAACAATCAAGAATAATTTTCCGAACATAAACCTTTACCTCTTGGACACAACCTGGAACAAATGTAAGTCTGCCTCATTTCTCAGGGACCACAGCAGCTGTACTGCGTGTTCGCTCTGTGTTCATGTTAATTAAAGACCAGGATGATTTGTGTAACTTGACTGGCCAGTGTTGATACAGCTGCAGGATAATTCTAGTTCGCTTTACAAGACGTCAACTATAAGAACCTAATGTTCACTTGATGCTTAGTTTATCCCACCTCTTAACAGGTGGCATTGTAACAAGATATTGTTATTTCATTTATCTGCTTTTACTGTTGTGGCTGAAAAATGACTGAAATGTTTCTTACGGTCAGTGTCGTAAACCGAGCTGTCGGAGCATGTCCGGTTTCTGCACGGAGTCGGCCTTTGACCTCCACTCACGTACTCCTTCAGCACACCTGATCTGAGGAGCAAAGGCAAACGGTCAAAGACTTTCCTGCCATGATTTACATCATAAGTGTGTGGCTTATTCACAGAACATGTTACAGAACACTTACACTTCTTCTACTGTATTACACATTTGCTTCTGAGAGTTTTCACTCCTTCTATTCTGCACACTACATTATGTTGTAGCATTCAATTTAAACAAACTATTTAGCTTTTTTACACTTTGTTTGCTCACGTTCTATCGTTTTAAATCACTTTGAGCTGCATCTGTCCATGGAAGGTGCTGCACACATAAAGTTATTGTTACTGTGTGTGTAACTCACCTGTCAAAGCTGTATGTCCCAGGGTGACTGACTGACCTCATCTGGACAGGAGAGAGGACATTTATTACAGCACTGCTTACACAGTTCTGCAGCTTCCTGAATGTGTCAGGTTTATGACAGATGCAATAAAACACATCTGCACATACTAATATAAGGAAGCAAGAATAAACTGACAGTGTGTTCAAAATGTACCTGGTTTAGCTTGATACAGTGTACTTACCCTTTCAGGAGGTCGCATGTCAGGGGTCAAACTCTGGCCAGCCAGGGTCATACACTCCTCTAAAGTCCTGATGAAAGTCGCACAGGTTGCACTAAGGAGAGAGTCCTGGACAAAGAGGGAGAGTAACACTTAATGTGGTGAGGTGCTGAGAAGATCCAACCCTGTGCCCCACATTCTGACCAGAAAGGAGATCTTTACTATTTCTTCTCATGAGTCTCATGTGACAGCTGGCAGCTGGACCAGCCAAAAACTGCACACTGCAGCCTTCTGTAGTAAAAAAAAAACAAAAAACGTGCTGGTACCTCAGACGTGGGACTGGTCTCTGTGTTGGCGGTGTGCTGTGTTTGGATCGTTTGGACCTGCTGGATGAGGAGGTCACAGTACAGACGAACTTCAGACATCTTGGTCCTCAGACAGTCTGGACCTGCAGTGGAGAAACATTCGGATCTTCAGGAAGAGTAAATTTACAGTAGCACTGTCCTCGTGAGCCGGTTTGCTTTTACTAAAATGACTCATATTTATTATTAAATGTTTCTCACCAGACTAAACACAATAAGCATGAAGCCAGCTACAAGTCATTGTCTGAAAAGTCTTAACAACAGGTGCTTGTTTAGTTTAAGTCATTTGTCCTGCAGAAAGAGGAACAAACATAAGGCAGGCAAACGCATTTACATACAAAGTGTGTGTACCTTTGTGTTTGTGACTGTCCAGACTTCCAGCTTTGGACGATCCTAAAGCCACCAGCCACTTCTGTCTCTCTGCAGCGTTCACGGCTCGGACGTAGAAATGCTGCTCGCCGGGAATGATCAGCTCCAGACGTGTTGGATCTGTTGGATGAACTGAAGTGTAATAAAAATGAATAACAAGGTTTGAAGAATGCAGATGAAGGAAATCTGGCAGTCTAACCTTTAATATCACACACAGACATCTTGATGGATCCTTTGCTTCCTTTACCAACGTCCTCCTCGCTGTCATAATAAGAAATGACTCCGTTCTCTAAGAGGAACCAGCGGGGCTGCCAGCCTGAGGACAAAAAACATCATGTCAGCATCTGGGTGTCACTTCAGAGAACTGAAAGAGGAAATCAGGAAGTAAAAAGGACGGTCAACCTATAAACTGATAAATGCACACAGTACATAGCATTTTTTCATTTTAGCATAAGCATCAAGATAAATATGTATATTTGTATCTTTGCAGAAGCTTATCAAGGAAGATGAGAGCGAACAAACTGATCTCTGGACTCCACAGATGAAACCCTGACTTTCAGTCTGATCCTCAACAAACCCAAACCTCTACTGTTAAACTCACAACCTTTCACAGTAAGAGACGTGCTTCAAGTGCAATGACACTGTTTCAAGTCCTGTGGGATCTGCAGTCAAAACACTCCTGATTCATTAGGTCCAGTATTTATTACACCTCTTCAGCTGATTAGATTTTCTTTCTCTAAAGGGATATTTAGGGGGTGTTTTTCCTGACCTGCATGTGAAGGACACGGGATGAAACTCCTCCTCTCTATATATTAAAATCACAAACAAAGCTTCCTTCAACAGTGTAGTTTCCCTTCGTTTTATTTACAACGTCACAGAACATACATGTTAAAAGTTGGTCATCGTTTAGTGACCGTGTCTGCCCGTTTGAGGCAGTAAACTAAAGACAGACGCTCACCTGACATGTAATTCGTCCACTTGTAGAGGATCCCCTCCATTCTCCAGCTTCGCATGGGCCGATGTAGCCTGTTAGCTCCTGGTTGTAGCTCCTCAAGCTAACCGCACACGCACCAAACTCACGTTTACCTTAACGTGTCAGAACACAACGACGCCTCCGAGCGGCCGAGCTGTCGGACAATGTGCGAGCTGTCGACGGGAGAAAGTCATGTTTCGTGTGTCAGAGTCAGTTTGACTCGATTCAGCGAACGTGAGGCCAATCAGCTGATGAGGAAAACCAAATGTCAACAAAACGGCAGCTGCTCTACGGAAGCCCGCTGCGGCCAATTCACTGCAATACCAACCTGTGATCAAGTCATACAACTGCCACCAGTGGTTAGTAACGAAGGACATGTACTCACTGTTCTCATGTACGGTTTTAGGGTACTTTGCTGGTACGGAGGCCCTAAAGTGTCAAAAAGAGAAAACAGGAATAAACAGCATTGGTAAATCCAGGTCATATTGGTTTTCCTGTGTGCAAATGGTAATACAGCAGTAAGCTGAGCGTTATTTTAATCTTTAATTATAATGCATTTACTGCACTTGAGTTGGCAAACATGGTGCATTCAAACTCAGGTGTGTTTACCTTTGACTGAAGAATCAAATTGACATTTGACAGCTTCGTAGTTACAAATGGCAACGGGTGCTGGCATCTTAAAATATGTAAGCATGTAAAATTATTAGAAAATGGAATAAGAACAGTTCTAAGTTTCTGTATATAAGTTGAACTTATGATGACAACAGCCTCATCAATGTCACCTGAAGGCATCATCAGGTGGTTGTGAAGAGATTTGGAGCTTTGCAGTTTTCAAATAAAAACAATCCAACACATGAAAGCAAATCACCAGAACCAGGTTCTCCTGTACCATTTGAACGATGAGCACCTTTTGCAGTACAGTTTTTAATGAGCTCCTTCTGGAGGGAAAGCTGTGCGACACTGTGATCCGAGTCGGGGACGTTGAGTTTGAAGTCCACAAGATCATCCTCTGCAGCTGCAGCTCATACTTCAGGTGAGATCTTGGTTGTACAGCACTTCAAACTGACTCGTTACTCAGGTCTTCTTAAGGTTCAGTGATGCTGCTGAAACTATCTAGTTTCAGTAATAGTTACAAAGAACTCAGAAAGGACTTGGCATCAAACTAGCCTAATGGCTTTATGCTGTATTTTGAGTAGTGTAGGCACAAACTGTGCAGTGCTCAATTCATGGAGAACTCCTAACTCAAGTTTGAGTAGAACCTAAAGAACTATGACAGACAGATCCACTGAATCTTGATCCCACAGAGGTCTGTTCTGCAGTAAAGGGTCAAGAACAGAGCAGCAGGTCCACACCTTCCCCGGAGTGTCAGCCACCATAATGAGTCTCATTTTGAAATACGCCTACACCTTCTCTGTGGTGGTGACAGAAGAGAACATACTGGAACTGTTGGCGGCAACAGACCACTTCGCTGTCCAGGGCATCGTGCAGGCGTGCTGCAACTTCCTGGAGCAACAGCTTTGCTTCAAGACCTGCATCGACATCTGGAAGTTGGCGTACGTCCACAACTGTCCCGACCTGAGGCAGAAGGCCTACCTCTACATCCTGCAACACTTTGAGGAGGTCGCAGGACTATCTGTGAATTTCCTGCAGCTCCCTGTGGAGCAGCTGGCAGAGTTCTTGGAGAAGGACCAGCTCAATGTGAGGCAGGAGAGCAGCCTGTTTGAAATCATCCTCCACTGGATCGGCTACGCTCCTGAAGAACGCAGGGGTCACCTGCCCACACTGCTGAGCAAGGTAAGTGAAGCCAGGGTTGAATTCTTTCTACATGTCCTGCATGGTTTGTCCTCCTTAAACAGCCACACCAGAAGAAGTTCGATTCTTTGTTTTGTCCACCAGCCAGTTCTAATCAGTATATCAGGAAAATTTATTACCAACAGAAATGATCAACAGCTGTTGTGGCACAAGTGATGGATGGTTCCAAAAGTCTGAACCTGCTGAATACTCCTTTACTTTCTGACACTCTTCTTGTGTCTAGGTCCGCCTGCTCTTAATACCCACTGAGTACTTGATCAACACCGTGAGCCAAAATGTTCTGGTGAGGAACAGTCCACCATGCTTGACCATGATAACCAACACCATTGACACCCTGCATGAGTCCCGTATGAGGAAACCTCTGACCCACACACGCCTCCCATCCTTTGTGTTATTGGCCATCAGTGGTTGGGAGAATAACGACCCGACTGACAGGATTGAGTTCTACAATGTCCGAGCAGACCGCTGGGTGACAGTTAACAACGGTGGAAAGTTTCCTCGAGCTTTCCACGGCTGCGTTTTCCTCCACGGATTCATCTATTTCATTGGCGGCTTTGATTCTGGAAGCTTTTTACGCAGCGTACACCAGCTGAACCTCGTCACCAAAACTTGGCAAGAGGTGGGGTCCATGCACCTGCGATGCTTCGTCAGCACGGTTGCACTGAACGGCTTTATCTATGCCATGGGAGGCTGTGACAGATACGGAAAACTCCACACTGTAGAGCGATATGAGCCTGACACCAACCAGTGGACTTGGACTGCGCCGATGCAGGAGCGCAGGAGTGATACCAGCGCAGCAGCTTTACGCGACAAGGTGAGCGGAACAGAGGAGAAAAATCATCCTCATTCACAAATGTAGACTAGTGAGTGTCAGTGCACCATGACGTCACTTTTAGGTGTAGATTTCTAACCACACCCATCAGTGATGGTGGGTGCAGACTGAGATGCTGCTCAGACTTTGCATGGCTAAACAGAACTGATGTTATAACTAGTTGGGTTGTTTTTTTTGCAGGTGTATATCTTTGGTGGTTACGGTCAGGTTGGACCTCTACGAACTGCTGAGTGCTACAACCCTCACACCAACCAGTGGACACTAATTGCCCCCATGGAAATAGGGTGTAACGCAGCGGGGGTTGTCACCTACAGAAACCAAATCTATGTAGTAAGAGAAGACACACGTACTAAATATACATGGACATCTGCATCTAACAGACTTCGACTCAGACTCTAAGGTCTGAGCTGATGCGTTAACCATTCAACACTGACTGGGACGATTTTAATGAGGAGTCCTTGTACTTGATCTTCTGCTGGAGCTCAGAAGAAGCTGCACTATTGAGACATGAAAGATGATTTGATAATATTAGAAATATTTACTTTAGTGAAGATCAGATCAGATCGTCTAACATTTCACGACAGGAAAGCGCAAGCAGAACAATAAAATACAGATAAAATATAGAAGTTTGGAATTTCTAAAATTGCGACTGACGTTCTGAACAGTTGAGTAATGTTTGGTAGTTCAATTTGTGGTATTACTCCTCTATCCTAGACACGATGTTCCACTGTTCCTCTCCTAGGTTGGTGGCCACAACGGCGTCGAGCAAGTGAGCGACGTCAGCGTCTATGATCCGTCGTCGAACTGTTGGCACACGGCGGCTCCCATGATCAACCCTCGCTGCAACTTCGGCATCGCGGTGTTGGAGGAGCAGCTGTATGTGGCCGGAGGCTTCAACAGTCATGGCACCATGCGTAATGTGGAGCGCTACGATGGAAACGCCAACGTGTGGCACAGCGTCCGGGACATGGAGATACCCCGTGGAAGCGTAAACTGTTGCGTGGTGGAGCGGAACCCCTGCGCCACTGCATACCGGTTATAGCTACTGATTGTCTTTATATCAAAAAGTAAAAAAAAGAAATGCATGTCCAACTCGTGAAACATGAGGGAATCGTTCACTATTATGACAGACTTGTTAAAAGTAAAGAGCCACGATTGATAATTGTTAATCTCTCTTTATTGCGTTAGAACATACATTTCTCATATATATCTATATATATATTTTATAAATGTGAATTTGTACACTACAATCTTTTATTGTAACATGTTAGAAAATACTTGTAATGTTCCAAAAACATAGCACTAAAAACAGTTACCAAACAATGATTATTACATTTCCTCGTTTTGTTTTACGTTTTGTTTTGGCCACAGAGAACAGAGGAACAAGAGGAGGAGAGGAGAGGAGCACAGTCAGACACACACAGTAGAACTGATGCAGGTGTAGTGCCAGACATGTTTCTAATCTAATGGACAGAACAGGTACAACAGGTAGAGGAGTGGAGAAGGTGCATGAGCATCCAGCAGAGCCACATGGGGAGATTAGGTTCGTCATTGTTCCACAAATAACTTGAGTGAATCACTAGGTGGCTGCACATAAATTGGGAATATTCTAATTTATAACCAAATCGAATTATTTATTGCGAAGCAGAAGCTCAACTCACAAACTCATCATCACTCATACTTGATCATTCGGGTTAATGTTTGACAGTAGTCGGATATCTTCAGAGGGATACTCATGTTCTGTCTCTGCAGGATATGTATGCATGTCCTAAGAATGTGCTGGTATATGCTACTTTCTCACAACAGTAATCAACGCGTAAAGAAAGTATATTTCAAACCAATCAGAAAAGAAACGAGAAAGCAAAAATACATTATTTTATATAATGTAAAAAACTTTAAGAAGCAGATTGAAAAAATATGTTTCCAGGGCCTTTAACAGCCTAAACATCATTTACCGCACACATTTCTCAGTATTAATATATGAATAAAGCAAACTCATACCTATAATCACAGAGGGTTGGTGGTTAAGTTCGAAACATACTTTGACCTCTTAAAAGTATAATGTTTATACTTTTCATCACAGTGAGAGATGTTGTCTACGAATCTATGAAGAGCTAGTGTAACTCGAGCAGGCGTTTAGTGGAGGAATTGGTGCAGTTAAACAAGCCAACAACAACAACAACAGCAGCAGCAGCAGCAGTTTGTGTGGCGCTTCACTGAAAGCAGCGCGAGCAGCACAGGAAACAAAAATAGGTTTGCAGGAAAGTCGCATCACAAAGACACAGCTAGCAACTGGAGAAAGAGCAGGTTGAGACCAACATGAGAACAAAGGTGGAGAAAGTGGAGACAGTCTAGAAGAGGAGGGAGACAGGGTACAGATTAACCAACTAATGACACACACACACACACAAGGCTTAAAAAACTAGTAATATAGACACAACGACTGGCACTGAAGGGAGATGGGGGGGGCAGTGGACAGAAGGACAAACAGCCTACGTTTGGATGTGTGGAGGAGGAGGAAGAGAAAGAGGAGACATGAGACAACAGGGAAATTACATGTCCCACTTTTAAATCCAGAACTATAATACTATATACTAGAAGTTTAGCAGACAGGAGAAAGAGGCGTCCCCTCCCCTCTCCATACATCGTCTTTCATTTCACATACACACAGAACCCTGTGACGTTAAAACACATTTATACACACACACACACATACAGTCGACAGGTTTGTTACTGATATGACAATCAGTTCTACTGTATGTAGAACTGTACTAGTACAAAAATCCATATTGACAATTAGCCTATTGCAGCTTTTTAAATGAGACTTTTTACCCCACCATTAGTCCGAGAGTTGTTATCAGATATCTAGTGATTAATAAAGACATTAAAGAGAAAACTGAAGAAACAAAATTAAGCACGTTTGCATTTAGATTGAAATTTGCTGTTTGAAAGTGTCAGTTTATAAACCAAACAATAGATATATTCAAAGAGTGAATCTGACTTCAGATGCTCTGCAGAACAAACATGTTCCATCTATTTAAGACTTCCCGTGTTTCCTTCCTCCCTCTCCTCCTCCCTCAGTGAGCAGTATTGTGGCGTTATGACGTTAGGTTCCTAAGGCAGTATCACAGTACAGTCCATAGAGAAACAACAGCAGTACAGAATTACACTGGCCTGCCCAGAACCTTACATTCAGCTCAGATGGACATCTGGATTTATCTTGTTCTCGTTTTTTAAAGCCTCCAGTTATTTGGTTTCCAAACCACATGTTGCTGCCAAACTACGTTAAGTTGCAGCTGTTTCTTGTTAAACACGAACATTCAAATCAGGAAGCAACAAGCGGGGAAAAAAATGATTCTGAGGTAATAAAACAAAAGTTAAAATATCATTTCTGTGGTGCCCTGGTAGCTCAGCGGGCTAAGGCACGTGCCAAGTTCTTGCGACATCATTGGTTTGAAACCGGCTCATGACCACTGTCGCACGTCGTGTTCTCCTCACCTCTTTCCTATCACACTCCACTGTGACACCCAGAATATTCTTATGGCCATTCAGACGTAATTATTAATCTACCACAACATCTTTATATCCAGCCTCATTTCACAGGATAACGTGAACCATACACCAAAACTGAGGGGAAGACAACATGATTGGTCCAAGGTAGCAAAAGTTTAAAGTTTTATGTTTTAAAATCCAAGATTCTGAAAACAAAACTTAGCTTATGTAGGACAAACTGAAAAGGGTAGGCTCAACAGTCTTCTGAAGCTTCATCATCAGATCTAACTGCAGATTTATAAATTTCCTGTCGTCTTTTTACATCACGATAAATGAAATAGATTTGAGTTTTGGGCTGTTTGGAAAACACACGCAGGTCGTTTCCTGTCATTTAAAGAAACAAAGGTAAAAAAAGATTAGATGATACTTAAAAGATTACAGATATTTTATACTTAAAAGGGAAACGGCTTCATCCCACAGTCATCACTATGAAATATAGTAAATATATTGAAAATAAGATTTAAAATTTAATTCCTGGCTTCACATTGGAACTTGGATTATTTCTGTTATTTTGAGCACAGTGGAATGTGAAATGAACCAATACGACATTTACTACAACAAACGTATGCGGAGCTGCTACAGGACGTAGGGGGGGGGGGGTCTCCTGCTTCTTATACAACATCTCGAGGCGTCCAGTAAATCCAGTGGCACAACTCTCAGATATAGGGTTCTGGACCAGAGCTGGAGCGGGAACCGCCCGGCATGGTGTGGGCCGGCTCTGGCACTGAGGTCGCCCATTTCTGATCGGTCTAACGTAAGCAAAATCGACCGCGGGTGGGTCAGGCAGCTCAGGTTGCCCAATTTTCTTTATGTTGAGATGAAAGAGGTTCAACTATTTACTACGACTATTAGACAATTACCTATTAATAACAAGTGGCAACGGCTGAAGCTACCGGAGCCTCCTGAGGTGCCAGGACCAGCCCACATGTCTCTGGTTTGCGTGATATTGTAGTGCATGTGGTCTATAGTACAGTAGCATCAACACAATGGTCCAACAGACAGATCAGATAGAAGATATCATACAGATGGTCCAATACAATTATAGTACAACATCTATACATCAACTATACATTGTGCGTTTTTTTTTTTTTCCTATGTAATTTTAGGGGTTAGACTTGGTCACCATTACATCACTGCTGTAAGACGGGGAGGGGGTTGAAGTAGTGGTAGGCAGAGCCACAGATAGACAGAGTTTGATCATTGTAGTTTTACATCGTGTGCTGCAATCCTGCTACTTGGCAGCAGGCGTGGAGGCCCACTGCTGGAGTGCAACACTGTCGACTTCTGTGAGTTTAGTGGCAGTAACAGAGCAATAAGGTAGGAAAGCTTACATTAAATCATTTAGAGGTAGAGTTTTGAAAAACGTGTTATTTTTTCAGCAGTGGGAATCTGATCATTTTGTTCACCTCTGGATAAATACTGAACAGTATGATGCAGTGTTTTGTTTTTGAATGCAACTACAAATACTTCCCACTGTATTAAAACTTATAAACTGTCTTCCTAAACTGAAGCATAATAGTCCCCTATGTTTTGGGATCGATAATAATGCAGTAAGTGCTGTTTTTGAACACAATTGAAATAAGAAATGTAAATAAACCATATTCGTGGCATTACGTATACGTATCATCAGAGAAATCTTGACGTTAGACATACCTCTTAAACTATGCTAGCACAGTCCAACCAGACCAAACTTTGTGTCTATCCGTGGCTCCGGTTCCAGAACCAGAGTAGGGTAAGAGGGTGTAGTTACGGGTAAAGGGTTCAGTTTAAGGGGTTAGGATACTGAGGAGTTAGGGTGAAAGGACTAAAGGAGATACAATACTAAGAGGTTTAAGGAGTCTGGATGATGAGTTGCTGAAGTTAAGAAATGACAGTCAAGGTTTACAGTGTCGAGAGATTTACCAGGATACAGGACTGAGAGATGTATGGGTGAAGAGGACAAGATTAGTATGAGTCTCATGGGTCGGTAATGTTAGGATATGACTGTGGCCTCCGTAACTATAGCAGGGTCTTCTATGTCAGCTTTACTCTGAATCATCCTCAGCTCCAGCTGGGGCGGACTGGGCCTCCGACCAGGACCCGCCAACTCTGAGGAGAGAGGGGCAGGTAGGGGGTGGACAAATATAAACAGTCGTTTTAAAGGCATTTAAACCTGTACAGATGTAAAGATTCACATTTCTGAAACTGGACGTAGTTTGGATGCACTGTGCCGCTGATTCACATCATCCTAAACCAGACAAGCCTCAGTCAACTCTCATCTTGAGAGCTGCAGGAGCCACTAATAGCTGAGTGATAACTGAAATGTAATCCAAAGGAGCCTCCATGAGGAGTAGACATGTTGAAAGCTCTTACCATGAGCATAAGATATGGTCCTCTGGATAACATGGTGCATCACTGAAAAAGTCTTCTCACAGGCCGTCTGAGAAGGAACCAAGAGAGTAATTATCTCTGTATATGTTTTATGAGGCTGTATTTAATGTGCGTTTGTGAGAGGTTGTGTGTTTGTATTTGCATTGTGCATGTGTGTGTTCTTTACCTTGAGGTCATTAGGGTAGTGGTGAGTCCACGCTAGCAGCATAGCAGCAAACAAATCTCCAGTTCCTACAAAGACAGCGTCCACTTTGGGAACTTCTATTCGAACTCTCTGTGTCGTCCTGGTGCCGTCTGGACGAACTGAACAACAGAACACGTTCGATTTATTCAGGTCCACCACAGAGAATTCTTAAAGGTGTCTCATAAACATACACGTACAGGTACACACAGCATATTCTAATCAGAAACCACCCACCGTGACGCTGGCTGCCCAAAGACACAAGAAAGCGGTCTCCTAATCTGGAGGGAAGATCGGAGGAGGTGATGACCACCGTGTCTGGGCCCATGGCATGGAGAAGGTCCATAACCTACAGATAGACAGTCAGAAAGTGAGACACCGTGTTTAGTTGAGTTGAGTGTATAAAACAAGAAAAATCAATCAAGCAATAGAACAGGTCAGAATACTGCAACTGTTTATTAAACCTTACATAACACGTGGTTCTTTACCTCTACAGCGTCTTTCTCTGTGCTGATGTTTTTCCCTGTCAATAATCTAAAGCAAGCAAACAAATGGTCATTACACAGATAATCCACAAAGGCTAGACAGAAAAAAAACTTTTCTCAATGTGCAGACATAAGGAAACACCACTAGATGGAGCAACTTGACAACGTGTTGAGGAGAAATGTACATGTCTGCCCAGTGGAAGTGACTGTGCAGCACAACTCGAGGCATCTTGGCTCCTCTTACTATAAAATGACATATCTCCACTGTGTATATAAGTAGTGTAAGAATGGAATAAAAACTTGATCTTTAAAGTGATGAAACCAGGTTACAGAGAGGAAGATGAGAGAGAATAAAGTCTATTCTTCTTTGATTCTTTCCCAAATTTCTCGCACCTCAAAATGGAAATATTAGATAACAACATGAGTGCCATTACATAAAGATACTTCTGCTACTCACACAGCTACAAACTCACTGAGGAGTAGGTCATTTAAAAATACACCACGTTAGAAAATAAACACGCATTTGCAAATATGAAATGGTGAAAGATGTACTCACTCAGCCTCAAACTGATTGGGAGTAATAATGTCAGCAACAGGAACCACCTTGTTCTTATAGACTGGGTAAAGATTCTGAGGGACGTACTGCAGAACGACACACAGGTTAAGTCACACAACACAATGAGAACACACAGAGAGCGCTGTAGGCCAAGGATTACACACACCTAACAAACGAGCCCCGAACTTTCCTTTTGTCTCTGCTCTAACTGACAGACGACATATCATCTTAATCCCTGAAAAGTCTCCGCAGTGTTGTATATCCACACACCACAGAGTGAGTCACTGCGCATATGTTGCTCTGTCAGATCACAATAATCCATCTGTCACTGAGAAACGCGCGTCGTAATGCACCACCAGAACACACACACACACACAGTACACACAGGGATGAACACTAAAACCCTCCCACACACACACATTAAACCCACAGAAATACTGTTAAAAGTCTGGCTAATGACCACAAACATTATCAGAGGCACAGAGTTCGTAGAGCATAAAACTGCAGTAATCTCACCATAGATCCATGATCACCGAGGACGGGGTCACATACTGAAATGACAGAAACACATTCAGAGTCAAACACCCAGCATAGACCTGTGCGTCCCTGCTGGCATGTAGACAGAGAAACTGAAAATCTCCCTTTATTTTAAAGTCTATATTCTCCAAACATAGATAAATAAAAGACCCTACTATTGGCTCCTATAGGGGACTGTGATGTTCACTACATGTCCCAACACAAACCTGTCAGAGGGAAAGACCAACATGTTCATGACTTATTGGTTATTAACACCCTCAGGAGTAATGGAGATAAAAAGCAGCTGATTGTGACTATAGTTGCTTCATTCATCTCTCATACAGCTGCCCACAATAGATAATACAACACTTTATTTCAATGTTCAACTCAGCGACAGACAGAAGACTTTCCACCAGGTGAGATGTCTGCAAAAACTACTGCTGAAGACCACGTAAGACACTGCGCTTTGTAGTGTGTGAAACAATACGAGAGTAAAACCAAACAGGGAGGGAAATAACATCGTTTCATCCCAAAATAACCTGCAATGTGTGCAACATCACGGTCATCATGTTGAAGAGTGAAGAGACCCTGAATTTCTCTAACAGCGTTTCTACATTTCTAATTTGAGTGAGAACATGAGATGAAAATCCTCCAGGCTAGATAAATAAAAACTGGAGATTATGGAGATTACTGTAAGTAAAGCCAGCTAAATGAACATGTTTATTTACTGGGTTTACTGGCACAGACATTAGCTACAGACTTTAAATATTATAAACTGTTAATTTAATCCGAATAGATTACATTTAATTGTCCCACATCCACTTGCACACATTAAGGCTTCATTAATTAATATGTTCAATCTAGAGTGGATCATGTGGAAAATGTTAAAAGGTTCGCTCAAAGTGACAAATCCACAGAATTAGCCTTCGACTCAGTGTTTTCCACCTCTTTTGGTTCATATCTGCTTAAATCCGCTGTCATCAGTAGCATTCATTAGCCACAGCCCACTGTGTGCTACCTGCACAACATATGAATGAATGTAGCTAAAGCTCTGAACATGTCTGCTTTGGGAGTGAAAAACAGTTTAATATCATGTGATGCTATCAGAGTACAGGTTTCTAGTAGAACTCAAATAGGACCATGGCGTTCTGAGCTGGGTACTTACCATACACCAGGTTGGGGTTGGCTGTCTTAAGCTCTTGAACAATGTCCACCACCATCTCTAAGAAGGATGTGTCTCTGGTATACCCTGAGTAGAACACATGTACACACACAAACAAATACAAATAAATACAATATTAATTTCATTATATAGTCATTAAAACTTTATCAGTTGTTCTAGTCTATGTGTTAAATATGTATTTTAATTACTTTAACTTTTGCTGTTTAGTGTTTTCTGTTAAAAAGTTGGTTTTACTTGAACTGAAGCGTCTGTGTTGTACACATGCGTTTTTTTAGCAGTGTGAGAGTGAATGATAAAAAACATGGTGTTCACCTGTTAAAACATAGTCGTAGTGGTGTACATTGTTCAGTTTGATTCCTTCATAAAGAACGTGGAGCTCATCTGCTGTCAACACTTGGCCCTTCCAATGAGAATAACCTGCAGAGAGCAGAGCAGGCGAGTTATATTACATATTACTCTCAACGTTGAGAGTAGTTTAATCAAAGTAAGGAGTATTTATTCCTTTACTGTAGTTTGTTTGTGCAGGGGAGGGCAGTATCATTTTAGTTTGTGCAGACATGTTGTTGGATGAAGTTACAGGAATTTTAATCAACTTTGTTTTGACCTTGTTGGTCCATGTGTCTTCTGCTTGTTACTGTGAACTGTGAATAACTCCTGCTCCTCACCCTACTAACTGCTGATTACAGTCAATCAGAAGATACCATCTGATGTGAGGGTGGAGTGACACGGGGAGGAGAGTTGGAAAACAAGCAGAGCAGAGGCAGCTGAGAACCAGGATAGAGCATCTCTGGCCTAGTGGTTTGTACGGATGCCATATAACCATAATGTAACCAGTTCAAGTGCAGCTGGGGACCCTTGTCACCTCTCTCTCGCCAAATAAAGGCTTAAAATGGCCAGAAAATTCTGATATGAATTATAAATGGCCAGTGAATATGTAAACAGACACCCACAGAGCAGCAGGTCTTAGTTCAGACTGCAGCCACAGTACCTGGTCAGGCGGGGACACAGGGACGACCAGAGGAGGACGAGGACACAACTGTCCTAACGCACACACTGTTGCTATGTGTGCAGGGCTGTGCCGAGTACTCGAGGTGTGCGTAAGTGTTTGGTACTGTATGCGCCAGTTTACATTTGTGTGATGTGAATGCCATTGTAAGCATGCGTAAGCGCACGTCTGTCTGCGTATGACACGTCCGCTGCGGGCTGGTGATGTCGCAGCTCCAGGTGAGTCACAGCCAGATCACGTGGTGGTGGTGGTGGGGGGGTTCTGGTTGCTAAGCAACAAGCCGGGAGAAAGCCAAAGGGGCTAAGAAAGCGAGATGAGCAGTCAGAGCGTTGTGTGTGTGTGTGTGTGTGTGTTAGAGAGAGAGAGAGAGAGAGAAAGCGAGCCTACAGATAAGAGCTGCTTCTGTCGTCATCATTCGCTGCTGTCGCAATTCACGACGCCTGCTGCTGTTTACCGTTGCATCGCACTGCTCGCTCTCTCCTCTCCTTCTGTCTCTCTCTCCACCATCCGCTGTCTGTCTCTAGGTTCATTTCGATCCTGCCTCTCTCTCACTCTCTATTCACCTCCTCTGTCCCTCTCAGAAGCAAATGTCTGCTTCAATATGTCAAACCAAATTACACAGTCTCCTCCAAGAAATTGCAAATGTTAAGTTTCCCCCCCCTGAACTGTATTTTAAGCATCACTGCAGGGCTCTGGGTATAGCACTGGATAATTGTTTGGACTCAAATAACCAGTTCTGTTTATAAGAACAAGTCACTGTTCTGTTCTTTAACTGGTAGAAAACCTGGTCAAGGGAACCACTTATCATAAATGTTTGTCTAAATGCTTGACTATGACTCCTCCAAACAACTCAACTGTAAATTACAGCATTTGATTCTGCTGCAGACCAGTCCCAGGCTCACCCACACAGCAACACTTGTCCTACACAACACCTACAATTATGCTTCCCCCGAGTATGCAACATCACAACAGATCACTTTCACTATGTTTAAACTCAACATCCATGCCGGTTAACACTCAAATGACAATAGCAGTGTTTCAAACAGTCTTCTTAAGAGTACGCCGTAAAAACCCAACTCTGTCATCGATCAACTGTCAAACAGCTCAGTGACCTTTCACATCTTCAAACCGAATGCCGTTTTTTAGACATTAGATAAGCATGACACAAGGGGGTCTAGTCGTTACCTAACAGTCCCACAAAGAATCTATATCTGTATTTGTTAGGAATTCTCTTTGTGGTGGTAGCAGTGGTCTGGTTGAGTAAATATATAAAGCAGGACAGGATCTCCAAGTTGCTCATCAAATAAACATAAGAGTTTGAAGTCATAATGTCCTGATCCTGTGAGGATTTGTGAATCTGCGTACCGCTTGGATCTACTGTGAAGCAACAATCAACAGCTGGGCAGATGTGTTTGTTTTCACAGCACTCAGCTGATTCATTCTTCAAGCTCATCTCGCATGAATAACTCAAGCTGAGACCACCCATCAGTGCAAGACAAGGGAACGACACAGCGCAGATTACTCATTCACGGGGGCTGGCAATTAGATCAAAATATGACAAGTAAATGTGACAACGCAGGAACGACGCAGACAGCGCCTCTTGGCTAATCAGTAACAAGATGAAACATCATCCATGATCCTTCAAACTCAAATGTTTGGTCATTCACACGCTTCTTCCTGACATCAGTCATTATTCCAGTACATTCGTTCTGATAAAGGTGTGTTTTATTTGGAGCTGCTCCTGCATATAGTTCCTCAACAGAAGACTTTATACAGTACTGTATCATCTAGAAAAGTGAAGTTATTCTTCATGGACCCAAAAGCACCATAGAAGGAAGGATGGCCCCTTTAATTGTTTACAGTGTGTGTAGAGTATCATGAGAAAGTGACCAGCATCATCTGAGACTGGCAGAGAGAGAAAGTGTGTAGAAACTGTGAATGAGTTCGTGCCCTGCAGCTTCTTCTGTGTTTGAGAGCTGCTGTCATGTCGGCCCGCGAACACACTGACCTCCTAAAAAAAACCCTGACTCACTCACCCGCCGACTCATGAGCCTCAATGCGGCCTCTGACTCGACAACAATCATCTCTCTAATGCTCGCAAACGCCTCATCACGACACCAGGAGCAGCAACTGACTCATACACATTGTACACACAAACACGCAAAAAGAATAAGCAGTTAATCAGTGTTACCTGTGTGATTGGAGAACTGGACAGAGTTGATGGAGTCCACCTCAAATCCTAAAACCTAGAGACAGATGAGAGAGAGTGGTGTAAATACTTGTGTGCAGCAACAACCATCCAGACAGTAAGTATCTGAACACTTTTGGAGTCCTTCAGTCACTGTGCTGCGTTCTGTGATTTTCAAACAAGATCACTTACTTCACACAGAAACTCAGGCTCACCCCAACAGGTCTCTTTGACTTTAATGGCCCCCCATTCAGTAATTCACTGATGCCAATGGTCACTGATTAAGTATTTTCATATTAAGCTGTATTGGTCAAAGTCCTTCAAAAGAAAAAAACCTAACTTTATTTAACTCCAGCTATGATCTATGAGTGGGAAAAGATTGTCTTAGTTTGACTTTAGCAGAAATCTGCACAGTTCCAAATAGCAACTCTTGTGTCCTCCCATCTCTCTTGGTCTTTCTCAACAGATTTTTCTTAATTACTACACACGGCTCATCCACATGCACAGCTAATTGTTATCTGAATGGCTTTATTTAATTTAATAATCAGAAAGCAGGCAGCGTGAAGGACTTCTTTGTTCTACCCAACTGACTGTAACTTTGAGGTACAAGAATCTGCTTTCAGAAGGGAGAAGCAGCGTCTCTGCCCAGAAGAAGGAGCGCAGATATTAACTCTGACCTTGGACGAACCTTTCATAGCTCCAGCTACTGTCAGAGCAACAAAAACTTTATCCTGTGTGGAGAACACTGTTTCGAAAACAATACAGTGGTGACAAAATCCCCTCATCTTCATAGGATTTGTGATTTTCTACTGATAATCAAAAGTGAATTCCCTTAAAGGAAGGTCAAATGTCCTACAACCCTTTAGTCAGATGGGACGGGAAGATTATTTTGGAGTAATACAAAGTCCAGAAGTACCTAACTATGAAATAAAAAAGGATGTACACTCCACCAGAGCTGAAAATAATATGGTTTACCATAATGTATGACAAAGAAAGGCAGCTGATCGTCACATTTCAGAAGTTATATTTCTCATTTTTGCCTAAAAAGATTAATCAGTTATCAAGTCAGTTAGATTAATCAACTAATCACAGCCACTCTACACTCCATTGACTGTTTATTGGAAACACCTAGCCATAAATGTGTACAGTGTGAGTGATAAGCAGGTGACTAGAAGAGTGCCGCCTACAAACGTGTTATTTAGCTCACATCCTTTCTTGCTCTTTTCATAAGACTCAAGTTATTGACAGAGATGCGCTGTTTACAATACTGCTGACGGGAAAGCTTCTGCTCAAGTATCATCAGAGACTCAGGAGAGGATCATTTATAAAAACTCAACGTTTGCCTTTTTAAAGGAACACTTAAAACACTTTTGGTAAATTTCCCAAACGAGGAAACCCCGTCGTTAAAGACAGTTTCTTTAATTAGCATGTATCACAGTACGAGCTGATCACATCTGAGTCAACACAAACTCTATATTTACTGCATCGTGATTTACTTTCCCTCTTCTGTGAGGTCGGCTTCTGTAAGTTCAGCAGTGATTTCCACTTCATGAAACATGTCTGTCGTCCAAATCAAAAATCCTACGTTACTCATGTTTAATTCAATGTAGCATTGGACCATCATGTGTTCCTGCATCACTTTATAAACAGACTCATCAACTTACAGTGTGTTTATGAGGGTAGATATCGTTGGGTATTATATTTCTGACAGAAACAGAGTTTAGAGACTTTCTAAAGTTTCACATTCATCATTATATTGATTGCATCCACTAATAATTTTGGAAAGAGTAGAAATAGACATTAAAGTGAACACGGGCCTGTCTGGGTATTACCAGTGATGAATTACTCATTTTCTCACAGGGCTTTAGTCTCCTCTGAAGGACATTTGTGGCATTAGCATCAGTATCTATAACTGAACGAGCTGCCAGTTGAAAGTTCTATGATTTTAAGATAGCAAAAAAGGTTGCAAGGCATTTCTGTATTTTTCCAACAAATATTGATCATGACAGAAAAGTACAAAACATTCACTTCATCGTGACTGCATGTAACTACAGAAACCCATCAGCAAATGTTAAGCAAAACCCTGCACCTCTGCTGAAGACGGCTAGAGCTGCAATTATCACTTATTTTCATTTTCAATTTATTGATATTATCTCAATTGATTTTTGTTGAACTAAGTGTTCAAAACCGCAAAATGTTAAATGTAAAATGATATAAAATGAACAACAGCAGAACATCCATAGTAGAAGCTGGAAACAGGGAATGAGCAGTGTGCTTCTGAAAGAAAGATGCTTCGGTTCTAAACCCATTTGTAATAAAACCAAACAGACAAACATTTGTCATAGACAATCAATTTCCCTCAATATTAACATCTAAAAGTGCTTTAATCTTCAGTTTATATGCTGGAAAAAGCGCTCAGGTTTGAATTTTGTTTCAATGTGAAAGCTGAATCTATGTAGTCCAGCTCTAAGGCAGCCTGTCTCCATCTTCCATGACGTGGTGAGGAGGAATCCAGTGGCAGCCAATCTGAGCGCTGCTTCCTCACAACGCCGTCTACTGCCTGAGATTCTCCTTCGTGACAGCGCAGAGGAAGGGATGCCCTGCACGCTCGCTGACGACACCTCTATCGTCTTATCCCTCATCTCCAGCACCAACTGAATCATGGTTCGTTATTCTGAATGATGACAGCACTTCCTTCACTGACCTGTGGGGAGTCTAAATTTAACACACTGTCAGCCTTTTTCTCTTCTGTTGATATCCACAAGCATCAGTGGTGGTTCATTCACAAACTGACTGCAACACTCAGCAGCCAGAAACAACTTACAGGACTGTAAAGTTTAACTTATTAAGCTGGCATCTGTTCACTCTATATCTGTCTGACTGTTTCTGATTCCAAATGTGAATTTATATTTTATCAGCATTCCATTCTCATAATCGATTTATCACTCATGTCCATTTTTAGGAAATAAATACCAAACATTTGATGGGTTCCGCTTCTCTAATGTGAGAACCTGCAGCTTCTTGCAGCTTAAAAGTGGACACCATTATGCTTTGGACTCTCTTTTCATTTTTCACCATTTTCACCATTTTATGAGACCAAAGAACCAATCACAACAAAATAAAACAGGTCATTTCCATTACAGCAATGACTGAAAAGTAAAAGCACTTGAAAGACATTCTGCATGATTCATGGTTAAACAGTAAAATGCTATATTTTGCCACACGAGACTATTTAAGAACTGAAACAATTGAGTAACAGAAAAGACCAGTTTTTTGATTATCCAATAATAATTTTTCTCTTCTGAAGAAATGCTAAATATATGTTGTTTCTAGCTTCTCCAATTTGAGGACTGCTACTTTTATACATACCAAATGTACAACTGTCAAACAAAACAAGGCATTTAAATATGTGTTATTTCTGTCTGTGGAAACTTATATAGGGCATTTTATAGACCATACATTAAAGATTTACTCAATAAATTCATATCATTGACTATTACAGACTATTAGTAAGATATACGTTTAACTATTATTTTAACATTTGTCTTGTACCACTCAGACCCTAATAAGACGTAGTAGCTGAACATTAGTAGCTGCACTGAACCCTGGTGACATGCATCAATAGCCAGCAGCCATTAGGATAACTGCAAAATAAATCCCTGGGGTTCTTTAGGCTAAAAATAGACTCCAGACTTCTCACAACAAGTGACCGTCTTCGAGGATGATGGCACGTGTACTAAAGGCCAATAGTAGCCTCACTAGCCATACAGACAGCCACCCATTAAGAATATTAAACTATACCAATCAGCAGCATCTTCATGTGACAATTATAAACCCAACAAAATCATCAGCATCATCCTGCTGTCAGCATCAGGCATCATAAAGAGAAACAACTAACGCTTTCATGGCTAGAAGGAGCTAATAACCTCTGTCCTTTTCACATAATGTCAAATAAATGGCTTAATGCAAATGCATTTAGCCTTTCTTCTAGTTACACCTTCTTGTAAAGCACTCTGTAAACTCTACCTTTAAATAAGAGCAGGGCATTAGTACTGTTGATGGAGGTAATCACTCAACACCAAAGCAAATGGTTCCTAATATCAGGCTAAACAACAAGACACATGTTGAGTCACTCAAAGTACGCACTCAACCGTTTTTCATCTGTAAGAGGTTTACAGTCCGTTGTTAGTTATTCAAGGTAAACGTCTGATGCATGCCACCCTTCCTTTTCCTTAGGGGGTGATATGTGACAGAAATATCACAAAAAAATGACAAATTAGCAACAATACACAAATAACAACGAATGCAACTGTTATTACTTTATAATCATCAGGTCATGTAATTCCTTTCTCATGATATGGCTGTCTCTATTAATCACCAATTAAAGTTATTGGATAGCTGACTGGTTGACCTTTTGGTAAGATGTCATTGGTTGTTGTAGCAGTTCTCAGTTTACAGATGTATATTTAGGCTGTAATAGTAAAGTAATGGCTTTGTAAGATATTCATCATTTATGGACAAAGACCACGATTAATTTATGAAACAAAAAGTCTCTTTTAGCTGAACAATTTTAATAATTGAGAAAGTAGTCTGTGATGCCATATTTCTAACAAAAACACAAAATGAAATGTACACATGTTCATTTAGTCTAATCAGTTCCACAACCACAACCTGGCAAAACTTTCAGAAACCAGTGCAGCTGCTACGTCTGGAGAAATCGAAGAAAACTACACTTTCGTCATTGTGAGGAGGTTTCACAGCTCACTGATAAGTGATACTGATCGTAGGTCCATCCTGGAGACCTGACCTTATGTCTATTAGATGTTCCATGCACATCGTGTCCATTACACCGGTCTGCCTGTCTGAGAGCAAATGATGACAATCTAAGGCACCCACACAGTGGTGACTGGTTAAAAGGCTTCTTGGTACAAATTTCTCTCTGACCCTTGTGTGATTTATCATTAGCCAGGGTCTTACAGACTGACAGGCTAACTGGGGACACAGACTGACCTGTCAGTGTCTACATATATATATGGAAAACACAGACATACAGTATATGTATGTATAGTCGTCAGTTAAAGACCCTCCGCTTTTCTCACAGCCTATAAACAATCGTTATATTTGAATAGGTAATTAAACATTAACAAAAAGAAAAGCGTCGTGATTTTATTCTGATTTCCCAATTTTCAATGAAAGGGTTGGGGGGGGGGGCAGATTCTGTCAGGGTTTATCGCTTCACATCTACGTTACTGTGCTGTTATTTTTATTTTTTAATTACATGTCTTGAGCAGCCACCATTTACCACCAATACAAGGAGAACAACTAAGTGCGACCACAAATTAAACAACGACGGATTTAAAGATCCCTGTTAGCTAAGATTGTACCAACTTTGTACGATGTAATTAGCAGGTATTATTAGAAAAACAAAACGCAGTAACGTCAGTCGGTTTGTTGTTAATGGAGAGTCGCAATCAGATTTTGTGGGCAAAGGGAACCCAAGGATGTCAGACAGGTTCGTGCCCCATAATGTGTGTCTCCCCACCGGTGTCCGATAAAGGATGCATGCACGTTGTCTTTACCTGTAACGGGAAAGAGGCGCTCTTGTTGCCCACATATCCCCGGACTACATGGCTCTGGATGGACAGCACACGGCATTCCATGGCGGCTCCCAGTCAGCCGAGGAGAGACACAAATCCGTCCGTTATTTCAGCGACAGTCACGACTACACATAACAATACGTAAACGGAATTTATACACGACCACAGCGCCGTAGGTTAACGAGAAAGCACCGTTAGTTTGCCTGTTAGCTGGCTAGCTAACCAGCTGTGTGTCACAAGCAGGATGGCGGTGTGTGAGCGCGTGCGGCGGTGGTAACGGCTAATCTGCGGTGAGCGCGTGCGTGACAGAGAGAGAGAGAGAGAGACACGGAGAGAGCACGCGCGTGCTGCTCCGCACACAAATACACCGGTAATCGGTTTACTCACACCGTTAACAATGTCGATTAGTGTTGTCGTTAATGTTCAGCTAACGGGATGTCAAAAACACAGTGTATCACGCGCTGATTGGACAACCGGGAGGTCTCGTGCAACTACACCAACACTGAAGGACAAGCGCGCGCGCACACACACACGCCGGTATTCTACGCAGGCGATCTTTGTGACCGCCTTAACCCGATGACGTCATCGCGGCTCCAGTAAGCGCATCCCAACCAGCACAGCTGGATGAGAGTGAATGTTAATGACAGTTTCCTTCTATCTTGTTCTATTTTACCTTTTTTTCGCAGCGGAATTGTTTCATAAAAGCAACAGCATTAGGTGGTTACTTATATTTGTCCTTCCTATGCTGAAATAATGCACAATCGTAAAAGAGGGTTTATTTTAGCTGCTTTTAGAATGAAGTCTGTAACCGAGTCCAGTTTCTCTGTGTGTGTGTGTGTGTGTGTGTATGTATCCATGGTTGTGACTCACACCATCTCTATCACAGAGTCGTGACTGAGGGGGGACTTGATTTGGCTCTGTCACCGGATAACACAGCCAGCAGTGATGGAGAGAGACTAAACTGCATGTACAAATAACAAATATAGCAGACAAATGTAGGGAGGGGGGAGTAGAGATGGATAGAAATAAATGTATTCAAATAGAAAGATGCTGAAATGACAGCTCCACCTGCTGTTCAGCGAGGCATTGAGTGGTCATGCTTCAGTTTCAGGTCACACGTGAAAACTCACACATCCTTCAGTTACTCTTTTTTCTAAAAGTGCTGCTTAAATGAATATAGTTCATCTCATTATTGCACCATACAACTAAACAGCCATGAAGGCATATCCCTCTTCTCTTCTTCTGCTCTCAGACAGATAGAGAAATGAAATGAGGAGGTAGTGGAGGAAGAACATAAAGAGCAGGAAGTATAATTCATGGGTCATTCGAAGTCCGGATCGATATAGACTATAAAGAGAGAACAGCAGAAAAAGGTTATTGAACACCTGAAAATACATTTTTGTATAAATGCATTGGTGTTGTAGAGTGAAAATGCCTGTTAATGTGCTACAGGGCTGAAACATCATGTTCTGGAGTTAAAAATATGATTCATAATCTCCATAGGAAACAGGATTATCTGCTGTAATGTATTATCCAAGTGAAGTAGACGAGACCTTTTTTCAATATGATGTCAGGTTAATTAAAAAATCCCAATATCAATCAAAATTTCGGATATTTTAATAAAATTATATTCTGCTAAATTCAGTGTTCAGCATTCAGTTATTACAGAACAGTGACAAATATGGGTACCAATGTGAGACATTTAAAATACTAATAATGATAGACGATGCTTACTGATGGACAACAGTAAGAGACAGAAAGTAATTATGTAGAATCAGGTAGTTCTGCATTTTACAGCTCTGTTTTGTTGGTATTATGTGTTAAGCGTTTCTCTCTCGCAGTGTGTGAGACATACAGTAGCTAATCTTCAAGTAATTCAGTTCAAGCATCTACACATTATTTTCATATAACTTTGATATTTAGTGTATTGTTATATATATATATATATATATATATATATATATATAGACTATATATTTAGTCAGTAGCATAATGAAAACCTTTGTGGCATTTTCTCTTTCCAATGCAATATAAAGCTTTGTCATTTAATGTCCTTAGTAGTAAATGTAAATGAACATCCCAACTTTCAAGGACCCCTTTAAGCAAAGACACCGAGTTGTGTTTTATAGAAGGGGACTAAAGAGATAAAGCTGTCCTGTATCCCCAAATGGAAACAAAAATTAAGAGAAGTTGAAATAAATACCTATTTTTTATAGAAAAGAAAATGGCAATCAGCGCTTTTACTTGTGTGTGTGAATGTTACATTAATTTACTTATATCTGTCAAATAATTTACAAGTTAATACGTTTACAATTGATTAGAAGAAAGAGGCCACAGGACTGTCATAAGTCGTACAGAAACCAGCAAAGCAGACTGCTGCAGTCTTGGTCCAACTGAAGTTTATTCTCAACATTGAAAGACAACAACGTACATCATCATCTTCTACAGTGATAATTAACAGCAGGCTGCCTCTGTCGCCCCCGTAGCGCTCATATATTAACTCTCGGATAGCAGTAGTATGATACACAGCCTGGAAAGTGTACAGTAAGAACAGGTTCAAACTGAATTAGGTTAGTTTCAGTACACTGTGGAGAGGAGGTGGGAGAGATGGGAGGTACTGGAGAACAGTACTTTGGGAGATGACGGGGATGTAAGACAAATGTATCATCATTCATTACCATCATCATCATCATCAGCTTCAGTCTGGGGAAACATAAACATTCCTCCACAGTCAAGGTTCTGCAACGGCCTCGCTGACGTCTGATTGGACAGTGGCTGGTCGTGAAGGTAACTACTGGTTGTCTCAGTACATTACTGTAACCGTGGCATTAAATTAAAAATGACTAACTAAATTCGTTAAGTGGCCAAGTTGCTAGCTAACTAAGCAAACAAACTTGCAGTGTTATCTGTCAAGCTGCCTAATGCAGCGGCCATTTTGAACACTCATGTTGGGAAACTCCATGTTCAAGAAAGTAACTCCTGAGTTTGTGTTTTCAACGAAGCAATCTGAATAAATAATGCATATGGAATTAAGAAGTTACACTGGTGACGATAAAGTAGAAACAAAAAGACGTATATTTGCTGTCCTTTTAAAAATACCACATGAAAAACATACCACTTTAAAGAACATCAAATGACACCATGTACATTGGATACCTTCTCATGAACAAGTTAACACAACCACATGTGAAGGCTGCAAGTACGCAGCAGCTATGAAACCTTCCCAAACAACATCATTAGTCACACTTTAATGCCATTAAATATTTAGAGCTAGGGGAACTGCAGCAGTCCATATTATTGCAGGCTGTAGCTAACTAGCTAGCCAGTTTCATTGCTAATTTAAGCCGAGGTCCTCACAGCTAGTACTGCAGATAGTAATGGTAATGTGTGAGGACTCTTGTGTATGTTAGAAAGATAATCGACTGTATTGTTCCTTCATTTTCATGCAGTTTTGTTTTCAATCCCTTACTAGAACACTGTGTATTAATCCGCAAACAGTCCAGTTTACATTTACTAAAATCTACAGAGCCCAGCTGTTTTAGGAAATTAACCAGCATTTAAAAGACTCAGATGTTATGTTTATAATGCTATATTTTAAAGATTTGCAGGTTAATGAGGGACTAATAGTGTGCTGTAGTAGCCCTTAATCTACTAATACACGCTATTAGTCCTAAAGTTCTTTAAAAAATCAGCATTTTAGCACCGTTGTGTTTTTCATTAGATGTCTGAAATACGATATGTGGTTAAAACCAGGTCAAGAGATTTTGACATTTTATTCTACGACATACAATCTGTCAGTAAAGCTTTTAGGTGTCTTAAAAAAGCTGCACGTGGCTAAATGAGACAACAGATGCTGTCAGAAACACTAAGCCTTATCACGTCTGCTGTCTATACTTTTTCTTTGAATCCAAAGAAAGATGTGAGACTAACGACTGACAAAGCCACTTCTAGATCAAGCTAAGGGGAAAGGCTTTTGTACCTTTTGTACAAGCAAGCAGGAGGTTTAGTAGTGTAGTAGTGTTGAAGCCAAACGACTGTGGTCCCATTGGCTCTTCGTTGAGGGAACCAGGGTGGTGCTAAATTCCGGGTTGACCTACAAAAAAACTATTGACAAATGGACTAATGGACTTGTAAGTTTTTTTTTTTCATGAGAGTAGTTAACATTAACAAACACAGAATGGCACCAGCATTCAATGGTTTCTGTTTATCACAGTTTATCAAGTTACGCTTTTACTTAAGACTATTCAAAATGGCCGCTGTGTGACATATGTCAGTAGAGTCGTGTCCTGCTCTGCTCTAATATCAGTGACCGTGAAATGTTTAACAGTGCCGATGCACTCAGCTTTCTCAGGGTCAGAGTGTGAAAATGGGGGCCTCTATGAGGGCCTGTATCCAGCTCTGGGCCCCTAGACTGACTGTGTCAGCTGCAGCATAACAACAGCTAAATCATCTAAAACTAGTATGAGCCTGTGTGCGTTCATTATAAAAAAAAGAAACAATAAGACATGTCACACCTGTTCCCTGTGTGCCCATGTTTCAGCCATATTATCATCATTATTATATTTAAGACAGCGGACATCCTGACATGTCTGTAACTTATTTACACTGAACACTTGTCGTAAGTCTTTTTATATTTCCAGCTTATTAGCATAATTAACATTTCTCATTAAACCTGTACATATTTAGCACGATAATAAGATAATGTGGCAAGTGTTCAGTGAAGAGGAAAACAGACCAACATTTTACAAAGTCAAGGTCCCTTTACATGTAGTACCTCAAAGCTGAAAGATCTGAAGACAGAAGAAACTAAAAATAGTACACTGAACTGTGCCGTTAATTAGCCTGTCCACCTTGACACTACATGTCATTTACACCAGCCGTCTGTCTCTCTCTCACACACACACATGAAGGGGTTCAGGTTTGCTGGGACAAAGGAGGAGGAATGGGATTGTCACTGGAGTGTCCGTGAGACTGTCTGATGAAGCAAAAGGGGGAGAAAACAGCATAGATCCGACTGATCTCCAAGAGGACTGGACCGGATGATACCAAACCAGATTGGAATGAACTGGACCTGACTGGTGGACGGTAGAAGTAGACTGGACTGCACTGGAATAGAAACGCACTGAGCTATAGTAGCTGGCCTGGTATCATAACTGCTTCTTTAAAGCCTCTTGTCACAGCACAGATCTACAGTGGTACAGTTTAACTTATGTAAGACATTTGAGGTCTGGAATATATATTTAAAGTTTAAGAGTCTCAGTGATTTATCAGAACCTGCAGACACTTGGTGTAAGCGAGAGTATTTATGTCTGAAAACTGATGTGTAGACTGAAACTAGGACCACGAGCGCTTTATTTACAGTTGTTAAAACTGTATTTGAAACAGTTGGAGAGGAGAATTTGCAGCATTGTTACTGCAGTAGTAATACAGTATATCCCCATAAATGTATTTATATATTGATTTGTTTTTTCAAGTCTGAATTAACATGCACCAGTATAAACATGTTCTTAATATGGATTAAATAAAAAAGGTGTTAGGCTGCAGGATTATGTAAACATGTTGGACCAGGATGATGTAAATTCCCAAATTAATCAAACTACCAAAATGGAAATTTAGGGTTGAATTTAGTTTAAAGGTTTTTTAATTTCCATGTAAAATTTCATTTAATTCCAGCTTCATGGATACAAGTTTTCAGTTAATGTCAGAAAATCTACAGACTCAGTAAGGACCACAGTCTATTGACATTTTTATCTCATGTTTGACTGTACTTACCAGTGTAATATAACAATAACTCATAGTAATATAATGAATTGTTTAATGTTATGAGTGACGAGTAGACTAACTAATTAAAAACACTGATAAAGAAATAAATAAAGGATTAAAAACCGACGGGTCCGTGAGCTCTGCAGCTAGTATTATAATAACGATAATGATAAACAACCACAAAAAAGATCTCTTGACTGCCTTACGATAAAACCTGAATCCAATTCATTTCATACCTTCAAGGTTTTTTAGGGACCTGAATTCAAGGTTTTCTAAGACTTTTTAAGACCTGCAGACCCCCTGCCCAGGGAGCTCTGCTCAGTTGGTAATAAATCAACATTTTTTTAAATTAATTTAACATGTGAATGACTTAAACTGTTACAGTCAGCTGAATGTACTGTCCTCCTGCAAACACTGAGACACCAGAACCAGACCAAATTCCAGACCAGCTGAGTCTAATCCACCCCAACGTTCAGGTCCAAATCATCCAACCCTTAGCCCCTTTTCAGTCCAGTCTAGTACAGTATGGCCCTGTTGTGGTTTTTACGGTTCTTCGAACAGCTGGAGGTCCAGCCTGACAACAATCTCTCCTGTGGGAACCTCGTGGAGCAGCAGCCTCTTTGTGATTGGTCCCTTAGAGCCCTGGTCCTTCTTTATTTCAGCCAGCCGGATCTCAGTCCTGCCGAGGAAGTCTGTGGCAGAGAAAGTTAAAGGTGATAATGTAAAATTGTTTGTCCCTTCGTGTGCAACAGGTAATCTGAAAAGTCTTTTTGAAAACAGCGCTTTGTTACTGACCGTCAGGTGAGAACTGGTCTCGTTCAAAAACAGTGATACAGAGGACGTCCTGTTCCAGGTCCTTTATAAAAAACTGACAATTGGAGTTCCACTTCGGATTTAACGTGTCCTACAGAGAGACGGCGACGCACTGAATGATCTGATGCACACGGTGAATCTTTTCCTTTTTATTTATACAACAAAAAAAGCCACACATGTAGAAACTACCTGTAATGTTTTGGTGATATGGCACTGGGATCCCATGGTCACCTCGCAGTATGGGTTACTCTTTCCTGGAAAGACAGACAAACAAATATTTGCCTACTGATGATGACACTGTTGACATTTCAGTGAAACAAACTTTAACTCAGAGGAAAACTACAATGCGGAGGCTAACATTTCACATTTTTACTCCACTCTGCTACAGAGTTGAAATGATTAGTGGATTATCTGTGGAATATTCTGATAATCCATTAAATGTTTCCCTCCATTTTTAAGACAGTATTGTAAAAATATTAATTTTTTCAGCCTGAATATAGATTTGCTGCTTGAAACGTCACTTTCAATAAATCCGACAGTTTTTTTTAACCTCTTTGCTTCATTAGTAAATTTTGGTGCTTCTTATTAATTTTAATTGATAGCTGGGGTTTACTGCTCTGCTTAACTTTGGTATTTATTTTGTTCTTTACTTACACTTTGTTATATAAAAGGTGCTACAGAAATGAAGTTTATTCTTTTTTACTTCAGTAAAAAGTCTATTATAACTAGGCTGTATTCTTATTTATGCAAAATAAAAAACATTAGTTCAATATTAGAATAAATGGCTAAAAACTGTTTACTGCAGGTAAGTGCTTTTAAAGAGAGTTGCCAACAACATTACCAAGCATTTTTTTTCATTTAATTCATAATTGAATTATGTGTGATATTCATTAAAAATAAGCACACACACTGAAATGACTGAAGTCCAAGATGTCAGACTTTATGCTTTTTTAACCTCAGTAAAGGAGCGTGTACGTACCATGGGATCGACAGGGTTTGAGCTCGATTCCCTCCACAATGTTGACCATCAGTCTACCGATACC
This sequence comes from Ctenopoma multispine, assembly GCA_034779795.1. Classification (NCBI taxonomy): domain Eukaryota; kingdom Metazoa; phylum Chordata; class Actinopteri; order Anabantiformes; family Anabantidae; genus Ctenopoma; species Ctenopoma multispine. The sequence continues at coordinate 18,956,714 of JAUYWH010000007.1, forward strand.
TGTCGCCCTCTGAGAACGAACTAAGAGCAAAAGACGACCAGAATAAAATCAGTTAAGACAAAATGACCCTAGATAAAAATGATATAATTTCATAAAATACAAATAGACAAAGATAACTGTAAAACAGAAACACAACTGTAGTGCAGTTAAATGTACAACAATGAGTAAGAGTCCAAATGCAACAGAGGAAACTGATTAATCAAAGGCACAATTATCAATTTTATTGCTGTTGACAAATTAACATTCAGGATGGAGCAAAGAGAAGAAGAGATACCCAGATACGCCTTCTCTCTCTTCTTCTTCTCTGTCTCAATGAAGAGTTCAGAAGCAGCCTTGATTTTCTGAACCCACGCCGTCCTGCATAAACACACAAAATCACAAGTTTTTCAAAATAAGAGCACGTTTATGTCATTATATCGCTGCTGGTTGTATAATAATGGATAAAATGATGACTATGTGCCTCTGAAACAGAATTTCCCTTAAATCTAAGTGTCATTTTAGGATTGTGTTATATCCGAAGTGTGTCTGTGTGTGGATCTACAGCAGTAAGACATCACCTTTCATTGATGCTCTCAGCTCTGAGTGTGTAAACTCTGTCTATGTGAGAGATGTGGAACAGAGGTTCATCTCCTGACGGGTCTGTCGGCAGCTTCACTAACACTTCGTTTAGGAAGATTGGCTGAAAGAGACAAGAATGTTAGAGGTTATACATGGTGTCACTGTGTTTGGTATAATGTACAGATATCTGCAGATTTAATATGTTTCAGGACATTTTAATGCAAAAATTTAACATTTTTTCTTTATGTTTTTTTTTATGTAAATGTGACAAAAGTGAACATTTTAACAAATGGATGGAAAAGGGAAATAAAAACATGATATATTTAATTATTCATATTATATATCTATATATATATAGATATATAATTATATCACTCTACACACATAATGATCCACAATGACATAGTGAAAACAGATTTTAGAAATTGTTACACGTTTAAAATGTCTATATATTAGTATATTCATTGAAATGAAATGCCTGCATATGTTTAGCAACTTTTATTTTTACAGCAGTAAAGTGAGTTTTCTCACCGTCTTGTACATGCGGTACTGCAGATGTGTTTTTGAGGAGAAGACTTTGTCCGAGCCAGATGAGCCCAGAGGTTTGGTCACCTGTGACAGAGAAGAAGAAGAAGAAGCTAAGGGTTTTAGAAACAGAGCAGCTGCTTCACCTCCGGTGAACCTGAGAGCGTGCTCAGTGGGAACAGACTCACCTGTGTCAGCAGCAGGAAGTCGTTGAACAGGAAGCCGTACAGCTCTTTGCTGCTCTTGGCTTTAAACAGTTTCCCGCTGTGAAGGAACTTCCTGGGGCCCAGACAGTTGGTGACAGAGTTAAACACCAGTTGCTGAAGGACAGAAAGAAAACTGTTTCAGATTTCAGTGACTATTATTATCTTTTACTTGTATAGATAGAAGAAGACTTGTAGTTTTCCAGGTGCAGCCACCCTGATAAAAGCACTGGTTGCTTGGTGTGTTAGTGCTGTTACCTCTGACAGACCCTCACACTGGACATGAGCCTGAATCCACTCCAGACGGTCTGAGTTCTCCTTCTCCCTGACGCCCTCATTAACCTAAACGCACACAGACACCGAGGACACAGAGTTTATTTCCAGCAGTGTGGTTAAGACCTAAAAACAAACACCCAACAACAAGCTGAATAAGTGTGTGTGTGTGTGTTCACCTGTGAACACAGCTCCTCTGCTTTCTCCAGAGCGGCCTTCAGGTGGCTGTGATCTGGATGTGACTCTGGAGTATTTTCTAAGATCTGCAACGAGAAGCAACAGAAAAATGAAGACCAGTAGCTTGAGACCTGAGGTAACGTAGAGCGAGGCAGTAAAATGTTTGCGTACATTCTTGATAATGAGCGGGTAACGCGTGACTCTCTGCATGGGTTTGAGCAGGAAACTGGACAGAGGCATTCCTTTACACCTGGGATCCATGGCTAACCTCTGACAGAGACAGAAACAAAGGCTCTTAGAGATCTATAAAAACACAGACTAAATACTGAAATGCATGTGTGTATTTTATACCTTGAGGAAATCTTTGATCTCGGGGTTGTCATCAGTTTTCTGTTGAATCAGTGTGGCTCCGTTCAGCTGACACGAACAGAATCTGATCGAACAGAAGATTTCAAGAACGTTTTACATCACGACTTTTTAAAGTGAGTCAGGATTCACTGCAGCTTCATATCAGACTTATCAGAGACTGAACCTGATGTAGGGCTGCATGTGAGGCAGCTGGTTGGTGAGGATGTCCCCAATCATCTTCACTGGCATCCGGTCACCTGACATCTTTTTCCTCACTCTCAGAGCTCTGGAGGGAAACAGGTGGATGACAGAACATTTACTTGATGTGACTTGTGTTCAGGCTGATACTGGAAAGTGTTCGGTGTGTTTCTCTTTACTTGAGCAGCTTGATGTTGCACATGATGAGCTCCTTCCAGTTGACGAAGATCATGGCCACTTCCTTCTCCGTCAGCAGCTCGCACTCCAGCAGTGGTTTGTGAAAAATCTGCACACAGCAACGCAAATGTTGGAAAATTCATTTTCCAACCAACGCCGTTATTTTCATGTTTTGACGTGAATATGCAGGGAGAAATAACATAACAACCAAATTTCATACAAAAAGGATTTGGGGATTTTTTTTCTCAAAACTACTACAAATGACTCCTATATCTTTTTCAGTGTGAAAACATACAGTAAATGAAATGTACGCAGTATCTGCATGTTTACCTCTGTGACGAGCTGCAGATCGTTGACGTAGTTCTCCTCGGTGACGATCAGCTCGTGGATGTACCCCTGCCTCTTCCTCTCCATGGGGCTCAGCATGTCCAGCAGGTGCAGGTCAGCACACCCTGAAACACACCCAACACATAGAGACACACGCAGCTGTCAATAAAAACGTCTCGACACATGGAATGTGTGAAAAAGGAAAAAATTATACCTGTATTAACACACTGGCAACAACATACATACCTGAGATCAACAAACAGGCAGTGGAGATAACAGTGGTGCTCTCTGGACAACAGAAATATTTATTCAAATAGAAAACAGTCTGGATGTTGCAACTGAGGTTAACATTACCAACTGTAGTTTACTGCGCTGAGTATTTGTGAAAATGGTCAAAGGTAAAAGGAGAAATAAAGAATAAAGAGATGATTTGATTTAATGCAATTAATCCTCTATCTAAGTGAGACGTACTAAAGCGGCAGCCTCTAGAGGATTTTTTCAATGACAAGGATTCCGCAGTGTGCACCAAAGTAAATTTTAATTTGACACATGCTTCTCTTTATTACTGGCCATGACATTAAGTATAATATATAATATAATTGAAAATTGGTAGGGGCAATAAGGTTGAGTGTAATTTATGAATTACATCAGTATATTCACATCTATGATACACTTTTTATGCAGCCAGTATACAACAATGAATACAGTCTCTTTAAACATGAGCTGGATAATTCAACGACTACTCATCAGACCTCTCTGACAAAAAATATTTGTTGGAAGTATTTGTAAAATGGATTTAACCTAGTTTGCTTAAAGTTGGGTTCAATGCTAGTCGGGTTATGCTGACTTTAAAGCTGCATTAAT
>JAUYWH010000007.1:18960739-18980926 GCA_034779795.1 Ctenopoma multispine
GGACATTTCCACATCAATGCTATGCTGCCATTCTGTACACTTCATTCATTCACTCAAGTATCCGTTCCATACCTTTGCGTATCCATCCATCATTCATGTCCATAAAATTGCTCATTCATGCTTTAATTTTCACTCATTCACACACACACTCACTTGGTCTTTCATTCATGCACACGCTGACACCACATGCAGTCTGGTTACATTTGGCTTTGCTGTTAATCCATTCACCCGTTCATCAGAGTTGCTATTTATATTCACATGAAGCACCAACCATTACCATTTAGTCTTGGCGAGTTTTTGAGAAACATTTGAGGTTTTTTTTAAAAAGCCAAAACATCTCAACTTTGATGACTGACAGCTGTTTAAGTTGTGTTAAAAATGGTGTTAAAGATTCATATGCTGTGTTTACACGCACTTCTAAATATTTTTTTATTATTTAATATATTTTTGTGTGGTTTATTTTTATATCTTTACAATGCAATTCCTCCTAAAGTAAATTAATGATGATACTGAATTATTACTACAATCCTACAGTATTTGCAGGCTTGTGTTGCACCAGAATCTATAATTTACTTCATATTTATTACACTATCACACTACGGCTTAGCAGTGATATAAGTGAGACTAGTCCAGGTTTTCTGCCGGTGCTTCCTCTCTAGAAACTCTAAGTCTATGGTGGATCATGCTGAGGGGACACGTGCAGGAAAGGAACGCAGAGGGAAACACTTTAACAGTAATGCTGCGTGTACACACACAAACACACAAACATGCGCATACAGTACACACCATAGAAACACACACAAACACCACCCAGAGGTGGTGCATGACTGGGAGGTTATCAAAGAGGCCCAAAGGAGTGTTGAGGTGAAAGGTGAAAGGTCAAACCAACCAAGGGTCAAAGACAGAAAAGGACAGCATCTCCACACCTGGCTCTGGGGTGTGTGTGTGTGTGTGTGTGTGAGGGAGAGAGTGTTTCAGTGTGAGTGTTACATTGAGATTATGTGGTTATTTGTGCATGTGTTTGCGTGTTTGTGTGTACTCACACTGTGTGCTCGGGTCCGTATCTGTGGTGAGTTTAACATAGTTGCTTGGAAACAGACCATCCCTCCCGTTGAGCTCTCCTTTCCACCAATCACAGTCGTCCTTGTTGAGCACTGTGATCACCTGACCCTTCTGGAAGGCCAATTCGTCATCGTTCTGGGCCACGTAGTCGTACATGCCGATCACCTGACACAGGGCTTCAGGACCAGAGACATGAGGGACACGATGTCAACAACAAACAAACGTCCTTTCTACTATTTCGATTATTATGACTTTATCACAATTCTCCAAATCCTTAAATATCCTCAAATATCAAAACTGAGGATCTTCTTCTTTATTCAAACTTTCCAAACGTACAACTAAAGTCATTTTTCATCAGTCATGTATGGACCTGCAGAGACGGAAGCTTCAAAAGCAAAACGAAAAGAGAAAATGAACAGAAAGTGTGTTTAAAGTCATTTTATGTTTGTTTACCTGTGCTGGCAGGAGCCAGTTTTGGGGGGGTGGGCTCTGTGGGTGTCGTCTTGCTGGTGCTAGGACTGAGCAGTTTTACATAATTGGCCGGAAACCAACCAATCTGGCGCTTTTTCCCCCGAGCCTGAACCAACCAGAACACAGAACACAGTTACTGCCCGCGTTTGGATTATGTAATAAACTCATAATAAGAGTTCATTCCTGGAAAGTAATTGCCATCAAATGAAACAGTGATCAATAATACTGTTATTTTTCCTTTATAGTTAAAAAAAAGCACTTATTAATAAATTAGGTTAACCATTAAACATTAAAAGCACCGGTTGTTTAGTATATTTAAACTGGATTAGGAGACATCAGTGGCGTTTATGGATTTTTGGCAGATTTGACTTTTCATGTAAAATCAACACAATGTTTATATTCTTGTATATATTAGAATCAGTGCTGTGTACCTGGAGCTCACCCTCCCACCAGCCCCCTGGGTTCTTTTTCCTGATGAGGATGAGCTGTCCTGGAGCCAACGTCAGCTGCTCTGCTCCTGTAGCACTGTAGGGGGCGATCACCTGAGCAATTTCTGAAGGAGTGAGGGATGGGAAGATGCCGTGGTTAGCTCAGAATTAAGTGTTGATATCAGCGTGGATAAACTGGAACACTTTACAAAGTAAATGAGACTCACCTGGTTTCTTTCCCAGGCTGCCCGTCTTCCCTGCTGGTCCCAGAGACTACAGACAGAATAACAACTTAGAACAACACTCATTAGAAATACTTCTCTCTTACATCTCCCCCTCCCAACATAATTTGTTCTCCCACCTCTGATGCAGAGTCTCGTGGTTTGACGTAATTTGACGGGAACACTCCGGTCTTATTCCCGACCATGCCCGTCCACCAATCCCCTTCTTTCCTGGTCACCATGACGATATCTCCCTGCTGAAAACTGAGGTCCCCTTGTTCACTGCTCTCGTAGGTATACATGGCCACATACTCTGCAGAGGACACATGAACAGGGTCAATGAGAACTACCCAAACAATTTTATTCCAAAGGCGCAGGAGCGTTTGTTCATCTTACCTTCTCCAGAGTCAGAGGGTTTTGTCGGGGAAGGTGAGGGTCGCTTTCCATTGGGCGGGCTGTCTGATATTCCAGACTCACTAGAGAAGACAAGAAAAAAAATCTACTTATATACAAACTCTTTATTTTTTAATTAAATTAAATTAAAATCTGATTCTGTTGCTCCACAATCAAGTGATCTAAGCCATTTTTGAGGATTTTGTTTAAATTGCTGGTGTTGGGACAGGCCTGGAAGCCAGATGCAATCAGTTACTTTCAGCTCAATTACATCTGGTATTTAGTCCAGGAACAACGAAGGAGTTCCAATCCGAGGATCTGTAGCTGCACTTGCACTAATGAGGATTTAAATGATGTGAGATGTAGCAAGAAATGAGACCAATAAAGTAGAGAAAGCACAGAGTAAAATCTAGGAGCACGATCCTGGCTGATGATTTTGGCGAAGCAAGACTTTAGTCCTATCAAGTCTTTCTTAGTTAGAAAAAGGAAACCATGTGAGAGGACGGCGGAAAATTTCCAACCCAAAAAAGATAGATAAAACCACTCCGGCTTAATGCGGTGGTTCACCTACCTAGTGTTTTTGCTGCGTGCTGCAGGGTTAGCAGGCGCTGTCATACTGGCGGAGATGAGCTTCACATAACTTTTGGGGAACCAGCCTCTCTGTCCGGTCTGCAGTTCACCTAACCACCACATGTCCTGCTGCTCCAACACCGTTATTATCTATATTAACAACATAACAACACGATCAGGTCTGCTAAAGAAGACAGTGTTCAGAACACTTGGCTCGCACAGTTTTACCTCATTTTTGTTGAAGTTGAGGTGGTTATCCTTTTTGGCTCTCCAGGGATACAAGGCCTGAGCCTGGAGACCTTCGACCTTCTCTCCCTGACACAGAACAACAGGAGAAGGCACCACTTAGTTGTGAAACTCATGTCGAAACAAGAACAAAAAACTAATGTTGGGCTTTATCCAATTTCAGTCGCGGACTAAAAGTTCTACACAGTTCCTACCTGTCCCAGTACAGGTGAAGGAGAGGAGCCTGTTGTCATTGTAGCAGGTGTAAAGGCGGAGCGTTGCCGTAGCTGTGCTGAGGGAACACTAAGCGAAGGATTTTGACTGGCTGAAGAGGTCGGCCATGCGTCCCACCCCTCACTGTCTGATTGGCTGGCTGTATTTGAGGGCCAACTGAAAATATGTGCACATAGACAACAACACATTCCTCATTCCACCATCTTGAAGTTACCAAAACAAGGACACGATTGCCAATTTTAGGGAACTCTTCCCTTTTCCTACATCTGATACTGAGAACAAACAGAGTTTTAAGCAACATGCTGATTTGGTTTATAGTAAAGTTCACACCATCCGTACTTGTTTGTGTACTTGTCTGTACTTGTACTTGTTTGAGTCAGGACTCAAAAAGCATGTTTGAAGGAAGGCATTATTTACAATATATAAATATTCAAATACTATAAATATATGACATCAGCAGGACTCACGTGGTGTTGAAGTCGGCCCAGTTACTGTTGGCGGATGATGTGGAGGAGGAGGTGTGTCCAGGGGCAGGGGGAGGTGTACTAATGGGCTGCTGGGCTGAGGTGGGTGTGGCTGAGGCTGTGGCACGCAAGCTGATCGGTGCTTCACTGTCCGGTATCCGTTCTGCATAATTAGCTGGAAACCAACCGGTCCGCCCCCTGAGCTCTCCCCCCAGCCAACCGGGCTCACCTGTTTGGGACTCATCCACCTGTCAGAGGGATGTGGTGTAAGAGAAACCCATACAGTACATATAGATGTGTGTGTGTGTGTGTGTGTGTGTGTGTGTGTTCTGATTCATGGTGAAGCAGAGCAGATGTGAAAACAACAATGGCCACAACAACAGCAGCACTTAAATTTCAGGAAGCAGAATTACTGCATTGGTACATAATGAAATGACAGATGTTGTAAACTTTATATTTATATATTTTTTTAGCCATTAATGTTGTGTTCTGGTTCCAATGCTGCCTTGTCTCATGTTAACAAGGCTCTTATATTACAATTATCTGTCTAACTAAATAATTCTACATCCTTCTACAGTTTCTTTAGATAGAGTAACTACTGTTGGATTATTTTCAAACCTATTCTATACGAGCCTGTGCTCACAGGTCCTCTTACATTAAGAAATATTATATTTTCAAGATATATTGAATTTGCGGGCATTTGGGAGCTGCTTTATGTGGGAGGTGGTGGTGGGGGGGGGGTCTGAAGTTTTACATTTCTTTGGCTTACAGTTAAGCACATTCACAAAACAAAACAAGCATAACAACACTTCCACATCCGATTAAAATGGATGGTTAAAAAACAAAGCCAAAGACATTCATCCACTGCCAAACGACTGAACACGGAGATGGCATGAGATGGACCAATGACAGCGAGAGCTCTAATGAGTGCTGGCTTGTGATTGGTAGAGGCACAACGCTCAGTGCGGGGAAAGAACTTACCCATTCCCCCTTCACCTTCAGTTTGCATAGCAGAGCAGAGAGGAAACCGTTAATACACAGTCACACACCACACAGACACACTTCAGTGAAGGTAGAGTTGAAGAGAAAAAAGCAAATACAAATAAATACAAAAGAGGCAGTAAAATATATCACTGCACGTGTGCAGGTGAATTTACTCAATGTAAATTCATTATATACGAAATGTATTTAATTAAACTGTCATTCCGGGGACTGAAGACTCTCACATGATCTGAGTTTGTTGTCTCCATGTGTCACAGTAGGAAGCTGGTTACAGCATCAAACTTTGTGTGAAAATTGCATACCATGATTACATCTCCGGGAGTGATACTGATTTCATCGTGGCTGCGAGCATCAAACGGATACAGAGCCCTGTAGTAAACCACCTTGACTGCCTGCTGCTGCTGGTCGAAGCCACTGGCTGACGACTTCTGGTCAAACAGGCTGGGTCCCGGAGTCTTCTCCGCTGTAATTAAACAGAAAAGTCAGTAAAAAGCACTTCAATGTGTGTTGTTATACTCATAGTAACCAAATACAAATATGAGGACTATATATTTTTAGTGAAGGAGACTTTTTGTTGAAGACCTTGCAGTTTCTGGTCAGAAAATTACATTAGGCTACTTACTCCTGAGAGGTTGACTTGATCTTAGCAACTAAACTAATAAGGTTTAGAGGAAAATATAAAGTATTAAAACAATTAAACATTTTTCAAACTTGCTAATGATCTACCTCCAGAAATAGAGCAGAAGTGGAACATTTAAAGCGTTATTCCTGCTACTTTTTATGTAACATAGCACACCTGCTGAAGTCCAGGGGTCTGCTGGCTGACCGAACAGTTTGTTCAGTTTTTCCTGCATGTCCTTCTTGCCTCTTCCTTCATCTTCCTTCTCCTCTACAGACCCTGTTCCTTTTCTGCCCTCATCTTCTTCCTCCATCCCTCTCCTCTTCCTCTCCTCCTCTTCCTGAGTCACTCTGTTTAGCCAGGCATGAGGCGCAGAGACGGAGGCCGGGCTAGGAGGCTTAGGTGCAGAGCTTCCTGCTTCATCCCTCCAGGCCACACCTTCCTCTGACCTGTAGGAAAAAGGGAAAGAGAAATCTTTAATTTCCTATTTTAACGTATGGCCACAATTTTGCATGGCACATACTGAAAAACATTACAGTCTAATATAAATGCATGAATAAAGCTCTCTACCATTCTCAGGTGTATTTAAATCTCACCTGTTCTCCAGCAGCTCAGCTGACTTTCTCTCATTAGGGGTGTTTATGTGAGACTGTGTGTGTGTCAGTGTGTGTGTGTCTCCCTCCAGCTCCTTCTGTTTCTGTCTCTGCTGCCGGCTGTGGATCTCTCGCAGCTCCTGCAAGGCATCATGGGATACAGGAAGGAACAGCGGTGAGGAGGAAGTGGGAACAGAGGGCTGGTTGCTATGGGTTACCAGTGACAACATACGAGAAAAACAACAACAACAACAGCAGCAGCAGCAGCAATTATGTATTACTGAGGGGATCATGGCAAGCTCCGCCCCTTCACAGTGTCACCGGGGTGAAAAATCATTCACGCTGGTAACCACGACAACCATTTGATTGTTAAATGTTTTTAGACACGGATGGAGAGCTGCTCACTGTTTTTGATGTAGATGTGGGACTTTGCAGCAGAGTGCGCAGCCTAAGAGCCTCGATATTTATCTCAGTGTGTACACGCGACTTCTAATGAGTGTCAGTGAGTTTTCTTTAAGTTTTGCGTGTCGATCACACAGCTCAGAACAGATCTTTTATCACAACATATTTCCAAGCATAGATGTAATTCGTAGCCTTTTAGCAGGATGAGGGAGTGTAGCAATGTCTGAAGATACTAACGTGAACCCAGCAACTATTAAGCAAACAAATAAAAAAATGGAGGTCATAGGTGGGAGATGTAACTGTCAATGTATCTCTGCATGTCTGGCAGACCTAATAAGCTATCAGAGGATTTGAAAAATTAAATTTAATATAATCTAATCAGTGGCAGGAGATGTCATTGGAGATGTCACTGGGAAGGAGCTTTATCATTGCTGAACACTGGCATTGACCCGGAGGGCGGAGCTTGCACAAGGTATTGTATATAGACAGACATGGGGAGGCATGGGGTGCGGTAATAGTTGGGGTGTTTTGTGTAGTCATGACAACCAGCTGTGCCATTAGAACACACTGTGTTACTATAACAACACACAAGGCAGCTGGTACCGTTTCAGCCAAACAACCAACATGAGGAAACCTTCAGAAACAAGCAAATCAATCAGAGAGAAGAGGCTGACGGTGGAGAAAAACTACAACTCTGGAGAGACATAGACCTCCAAGTCACCTGAAACAGGAAGTGGAGGACATATTAGACAACACAGCATGCCTACCATAGACTCCGGTAAGTGCAGACTCAACACAGGCAGGCAGGCACGCACACACACACACACACACTTAAACCAATATAATGTTAATAAGCTTCTACTAGATTCTATGTGTCTGGCTGAAACATCCTCTGGTAGCACACAGCAATTAGAATTACAGTACGGCGTAGCAACCTATTAAACAGCCTAGCAAGGGACCAGCATAAAGTAACCTAAACTAATGCATCTGCTAGCTTAGCATGACGACTATGTTCGCCATTAACTATGGGAGCACACAGCCGTCAGGCCGAGTAGATAGCTAACACCAGCTTGGCAAAGAAGAACTGGGAGGCTAAGAGAGGAAGAGGGAAGAGGAGGGAGGAAGAGAAAAGGAATAGTTGATCTGAGAAAAGAAATAAAAGAAAGGATGAAGAGTCACTGATGGGAAAAACAAGAAAAGAAAATGCAAAAGATGAAAAGAGGAAGAAAATAGAGCAATAAATGGGGGTGTGGGGCAGGTAGGTTGGGCTGTGTGGACCTTTATAATGTAGTCTAGCCGAGCCAGACACACCCTGACGGCTGACACACACTCCTGTAGCTGTCCCTGCTCCTGGCACTGAAACACACATATATACATACACACACAGAGTATCAACCATTCCGCAGACACAAACGCTCGCTCACAGTTCATTTTGGAAATATTCTGTGTAAAACTTCTTGTCTAAGTGGATTCATTGGTATTAGATGATTCGTTAGGTAACTTTATTTGTTGAATTCTACTGTAATTTTATGTTTTGCATGTGGAACTGTGGAAAAGTTATATTTCCCCAATATATTTCCAAACATTTATTAAGGAGTTGGATGGATATTTTAATCCCAAACACAAGCCCGATGATTTTCTTCAGAAGAGATTCAACTAAAACAGGGAGTGCACGATGTTAGCTCATGCAAGTAGAGGCACTTCTGACTCATTATGATGCTGTTACAACTGTAAGTGTAGCTGGTTGCAAAACAGGTTCAAACTGCCAACTGATCAAATGTCTGCTAGTTTAGTGCAGCATGCAGTGAGAACAGAATCAGTAACGCCTCAGTGTCATTATTCACCTGGCTACGATAAATCTAGCTGCCAGGCATGGACAGCACAGTGCAGTGTGTGTTAAACAGAAGCATCTGCACAAACCACGTGTTTTAATTGAGCCTGGTTTGTAGGTGTTAAAGGCAGCAAAGCCTTCTTGTGTAACTGACGTATCTGAAAAACTGGAGGTTAGTAGGCTAACGAGAGGGTGTACACTGCTCCACTTGTAAATCTGTCTCTAATATTCTGCAAAATGCAAAAATTGTTCTGAGCTCCAGTTTTGCCACTAAAGGCAGAATGTTCACCAAATAGTCTGATTTTATTTTGTGTTACAAATTGCATCCCAGTTGTAGTACCACCCCAGTACAGCAGTGGCAGTGTGCTCTACCTGTCTCCCTCTCTGTTCCTCCTGAAGCTGGCGTCGCAGGGCTTCTATCCTGGCACAGTGGTTGGCATAGAACTCACACAGAGACTGGTATGGGCAAGGGAGCAAAGGGCCAGTGTAGAAGATAAATAAAGGAGTAGAAGGAAGTGTTTATTATGTGGATAAAACAAAGAACAGAAAAAAATAAAGGCATGAGGTCATGAAACACAGGTTGGAAAAGCACGAATGAAACACAGAGGAGGACAGCAAGCAGAAGCAGGAAAAAGGCAGAAGGAGCATTGAAGAGTCCCAGTGGATAAAGAGGAGACAAGAAGCACAGCAGTGGGACAAGAGAAGATTTTGGGGAGAGGAAGTGGTGATGAAAGGAAGTCGGAGGGCAGTACAGTCAAACACAGATCACATCTCAGTGGCCTATGCCTCTGTTTTTCAAAGAATAACACCACTGAGACATGGCTGCACCTTACTCTGGACAAACTGGTATCTAGCACTTGTTCTCTTTGCACATGTTTCCCAAATGAGTGTGTTGTGCTGTCTACAGTGAATAAAACCAAGAACCAACTTCATTAGGTTAGCATTAGAAAATCTATTTATTGTGGTCTGTGTTGTCTCTGCTTTCGTCCCTTCCCTTCACGCTTTTTCTTCTGGTCTTTCCCTCAGAACAGAACACACTGATTCTCTCCTCTCTGATCTGACTCTGTGTTCTGCGTTTATCAGGAAATACAGTGGATAAACAGGGATAAAAGTGATCTGGCAAATGTCAACCTGCAACCTCAGTAATAAAATAATAATGCGTCCAGCTTCCTCTATCAGTCGAAAATTACTGAAAAGCTGAAAGCTTGATGCGGTTGTGTGGGAAAACAATCAGTGTCCCTGTGCACAGCTAGCTCTCTCCAAAACCGCAGTAATCAACATTAATACACATGAAAACACAACAACATAAATACACCAGGTAGCCAGGTGTAAACATCAAAACATCAGCAAACATGAACACTGAGTATATTGAACTAATGTGAGGATGAGGTTAGGAGGAAAGGAACAGCTCTGATTAAAAGTTACAGTCACAACATCAATCCGATGTTCTGAGCTTGGACATTGTTTCATTTAGCAAAATAATTAAAGGGTTAACAGGACAGTTAATCTGTTAAATGCCCGTTTAGTTAAACAGATTGAAAAAAAAATAGTATTAATCAGCAAGATATTAAATTTTATATAAACATTTTAGTCAACTTATTATTTTAAATTGACATTTTACTAAGATGTGAGTGGAATTATAGGGTAAAAACGTAAGTGTGATGTGTTTGTAACACACTGTTTCAAAACTTATATTTCAACATTTGTGAAAAGGTGTTTGCCTGATAAAACCTACATAAACAACACAGACACTAAACTAAAGAGAAGAATCATTTCTGTCGAGGTTTATTAAAATGCTGTTCTTCAACATAACCTTGCTTTACATTCATTTTTGAAATTATCCAGCTCCACATAGGTTTATTAATTTTTTTTCAAGACATTTCAAAATTTCTATAAGCAACTATATTTTTTTCACTGTGTCAATCACTACCAGCAATCCACAGAATCCATTATGTTCTGTTGGATCATTCTGTATTAAGTTTATTAAGACAAATTCTTTTTTCAACCAGGTGTTTCACAGACATGCCTTTTCTCTCCAAACTAGTATCAATGTTGGTTAACTAGCTGCTTACCTTCAGCTGGGTGTTAAAAGCGTCTATTTCAAGCAGTTTGGCTCTTGTCTCTCTCTCCACAGCATCCAGCTGCTCTCTGAGCTGCTGTCTGCTGCTCTCCTTCTGCTCCACAGCCTTCTGCAGGGACGACAGGCTATCACCTAAATCCACACAGAGACAACGTGATATCAGAAACACTCTCTCAAACGTCGTATACTTCTACCTACTACTTTTCAAACAGAAGAATAAAATTATGATGAACGTGCCCGTTTGAATTAAAATTTCAATAAACTAAATATGCTGCATACATGTGAGTGTGTGTTTAGTGTACTTTAGTGTACTCACGGTGCAGGCTGTTCTGTTGAACCTGTTTCAGCTGGTCATTAAGACTCTGTTTATCAGGAATTAGCCTCCCCAGCCACTGCTGGGAGTCCTGCAGACAACCAGGAACAGCAACATCAAGAAAAACAGATTTAATTCTGATAAGTCATTTAGTAGATTTACATTTTACCAAATAAAGGTTAAATCAAAATTAGATCACAAATGCATCTCATGAACTGCAGGACACTTGTCTGTCAGATCAATTTGTGTTTATCCATTGATGGTTTACATTTGTTTTGCATACCTGCAGCTGCTGTTGCAGCAGGGTGATTTCAGCAATGCGCGTTTCTCTGGTCTGATTGGTCTGCTCCACCTCTCTGCGCTGAGCTGACAGACGAAACCGAACATCCTTCAGTTTGCCCTCCAACTGGGTCTTCTTATCATTCTAGTGAGCGGGAAAGAGAGAGTATTAAGTTTCTGCTGATATATGTACATTGTATTAGGTTCCAGAAAGTATTAGCTGCCAGCTTTCTGCTCTTCTCGTTCTCGCATTATTCGATTGCTTCTGGCTGATCTCAGTTCATACCACTTTGCTTTGATTCCAAGTATAAGTTCCATGAAAAAATGTGCACTTTTACTGACAAGCTCTGCATTCTTTTATGCACTAGCATGTATTATAACGGGACTAGACAAGGGTGCCTGTGTTCGATTACCAGAGCTTCCAGTTCAAACTCCAGAGTCTTCTTCCTGGCTTTAAGCAGCACTATACTCTCCTGCTCTCGGTTCCTTTGAGTCAGAAGCTCCTGGCGACGTTGGCGCTCCCACTCCAACTGTCGCTGCCGCTCTAATTCACGCTTTGCAGCCTGGACAGATGAAAGACGCACACAAAAAGGTCTGTTTCACAGCACAACAATATAGCTAAAAAAAAAACTGCAACTGCATTTCAGACTGCATACTACATCAGCTCATATTATATTCCCATATTACTCACTTCATTATACATACTGTAGAGTAAATTAAGCTCTTTACTTTAATGGTTGAGAGCGCTGAAAGACTTCTAAGTTTTCTGCAGCAGTTAAACGTCAACTCAACCCTAACTCTTCAATTAAAATGCAGATGACTGGTAATCATTTTTCCTGCTCCATCTTTTCTTCATACCTCTCTCCGCTCTATCTCTTTGCGTCTCTCCTCTTCTCTCTGTCGCTCCAGATCCCTTTGTTTCTCCAGTTGTTTCTCCAGCTCCTGTTGTCGTCTCCTCTCCTGCTCTAGACGCTCACGCTCCTGAACCACAAATATGCAAAAATGAGCTGGCAGAACAGTGTTTTTATTTACTTATGTTTAACCGTAATTCATTTTCAACACTAATAAATGTAAATCACTGACGATGAAAATGGTGGCTTATAGCACTGTGGTGATTAGAATTGCTAATATTTTATATATAAACCATAAACCATGACCAATTTAAATTTTGAATGCACACAGTGAAAGATAGTAAATATAATCTACCTTTCTCTCCAGCTCCTCTCTCTCCAGTGCAGCCAGTCTCTCCTGCTCTTTCCTCTGCTGCTCCTGCAGAGCCTGACGCCTCTTCTCCAACTCCAGGTTTCCTCGCTCAAAGTTCTCCCTCTTCTTATCCTCAAATGTCACTGTGGAAAGAAATACAGACTCAATATAAGGAATGTACTGTGGCTGTTAGTCTACATATTAATATAGGGATAAAATAGCAAAACATCGTCGGCTTCAAGTTCAATTTTACTGTAATTTTCACACATAACATACATTCAGGAGAACTAAATGTCACTGAACCACAGTGTAATGAGGAACAGACCTTAATAACAGTAATAACTGCAAAAAACTAAAAGATTAAAAAAAAATAACTGTCTTGCTGAAGAAACAGGGATGAAAAGTAACAATACTGCACATACAGATACAGACTGTTAATCACACAAATTGTTTTATTGTTTGTGCTACAATACTGCAAGTGTTTGTGGTAAAGTTGGTCAAGAGTACTTACTAGCAAATTAAAGCAGAATCTGGAAAACAGCGCTGCAAATTAACAAGTCTAATGTCTGAACTTAACTGCAGAGGGCAGCTTTTAGTCCCAGTTTGACCAGTAATAAACGTCATGTGCACACCCAGAGCCGGCCAAGACCAATCACCTGGTAGTTTCTTTTCTTGGCTGCTCTCAATCTCTTCCTCCGTCTCCTCATGGACGCTCTTCTGGTCTGACTGAACACTGTCGCTTCGCACTCGCCTTTAACACAATATTGATAAAACACAAAACATCATCACACACTCTGAGTTGCTACTGCTGAAAAGAACCAGTGTAATATAAAAACTCATAATAATGTTGTATTTATCATGTTTATAATGTTTCCCCTGACACTCTGCAACAATAATCTGGTGTTTTTTATAATGAACATATACAGTGTGTATTAATGGCAAATAAAAGATAACCATTCATATTTTTTGTATAATACTTTTCTGTCTGTCAGTGAGTTAAAGACACATTTACAGTATTTACCTGAATGTTGGTGGGATGTAGTCTGGTGGTAACACAGGGGGTAGTGGTAGACCTGACATAGCCATATCTATAAGGTGCATGGCCAAGATAAACTCCTCAGCTGTTAGCTTCCCATCCTGATCAATATCTGATAGATTCCTATAGGAAAAAGAAAGATTAAAAGCTAATTTAAACAGAAGAGAAAAGCTAGTGAGACCTAATTTGTTAGGTCTCACTGGAACTAATGTTCAAGTCAGTAATGTATTGTATGTGTGCTCTCATGATTAAGAATAAATGATTAAATTCAGGCAATATGTCAATGAACTGACCATATTGTTGCCAGCTGGCCCTGAGGAAGACTGGACTGCATCAGGATAGTGCGAGCCTGGGGACCTGGAACAGGTGCACAAACAGAAACACGTAGACACATCAAACTCACACAGACAGAAACACACCAACACGTTTGTGATGATGATAGTGTGTGTGTGTGTGTGTGTGTGTGTGTGTGTACCAGTGAGGTGTCCACTCATCATCTTGTCATGAGAGTTAAAAAGCTGTCTGTACTTCAACCTTGAGGACTGTGGGACGGCCCAGTCAGCGGGAGGCTGACTAATAGTAGCAGAAAATAACCCGATGTGACAAAAGGAATAGTTTAAATTTACATTAACACAAAAAATACAAATTCACTATGTGAATTTTTCTTTACCACAATTTTGTTTATTTTTGTAGATTGTCACCAAGCAAAGTAGTGTAACATTTCACATTATGTGACATACCTAGCAGCATCGAAGGAAGTCCCTTTCTGCAGCTTAGTACTGGATCGATTAAATGAAGAAGACTTGTTGACGGGTGGAGCTGAGAGACACAGTAAAAGGTAAATTTTAGCCTGAGACTGCGATCAAATACTTAACTTCTTCACTGAAGTTTAAAGAGATTATAAACTTTGTGGACATTTCAACTTAGGTAATTTAATAACATTTTCTTACTGTGAAACATTAAATTCACAAGATGAAAACAATGTCCATACAGACACAAACCACCACCCGACTGTGTGTAGTGTCAATATGAAGGTGTATGTCCTGTGTAAACAGCAGCTTAGAACTTCTGCCCACACCCACAAGCTTTATAAACACAACACAAACATTTCAACACTTCAACAGTGCTGTTATGTCACCTTGGTGGGAGAAGCCTGAAATGGGCTGCATCATGCCTGTAGGTGGAGCTCCGTTGGCGATGGGCTGGGGGAGGGGTGGCGGTGCAGACGAGCCTAGTGGGGGAGACACCCCAACAGGGAGAGGAGGCAGGGGGAGTGGGGGCACACCTGGAAGAGAAGCTGTGATGGAAGCCATTGGGGGCATACCTGCAGAAAACCAGATACAGTACAGGTGTAATTATCAGGGGGTGTGAGAGGCACGCCTGGCAGAGGAGGAAGGACACAGCACCATTAGAACTTCATACTGTGTTTGCATCACACTTTCATTGATCAGCACTGAAGGAACAATAAGCAAGATGTGGGCTGAGAGAAAGAGTAAACATCTTCCATATGACCTTTGGAAACAAGTGACTCATTCATCCTTATCAAATACATCCGCTATTCGACTATTATGCAGAGTTTTACCACTGCCTCGGTTCAGAGCCGCCAACAGACAGTGCAGTCATGTGAAGCACCAGATTAACATCTATGTTGTGTCTTTAAACCGTGCAGTGTCTCTGCTGTATAACCTATAAGCAGCAGTGCATCATAACTTCGTTTCATAATCATCTAGACCTGCATGCGAGGCAAATATTTTGGGAGCAACAGTATTATTAAACCAAACAATGTGGTAAACATAAAAAAATGATTTAACAATCACGGCAGCCTGTGTGTTTTATATGGGTCTTACCAAAGCTGCTCTGTGGGGGTAGAGGCAGCGGAGGTTGTTTCATACTGGGAGGAAGCGTAGGGGGCAGAGGGTGACCCTGGAGTTTTAGTTTGATAAGTTTCATGGCGATGGAGAACTCATGGATATCCATGCGGCCATCACTGTTCATGTCAGCCAGAGCCCTGATGGTTCACAGAGGAAAGATTATTTCACTAAAATTCAGAAAAACCTATTGCTCTGCTGGTTAAAAACAGAAACATGGCGTAAACAGGCGAGTGTAGAATTCATCATGAATCTGTTAAATAACTAAACGAATGAAGCAGCTACTTAATATCTGTCAGTCTGCGAACTAAGAGTAACTTTCTCACTGTATGACTCACCAGATCTGGGCAAGAACGGGAGGGGGCAGTCCTGACTGAAGGAAGAAGTTCCTGGCCTGGTCACCTGGCAGAGAAACAGAATGTGAGATTACAGCACAGATCTAAACAGAAAGGTCACTATAGCTGTGAAAGAAAGTCCAATAAAAATATCTTGGGCATGGATCTTATTTTTTTGACTTGTAGGGAATTAAGTGAAACACAGTGTGTGGTTATACCTTCAGTGTACTTTCTCTGTGTCAGTACAGGATTATTATGCAATGTTTCCCCCACCATTATACAAGCCCCCCACCCCAATGGCACTACCCGTCCCTCCAAGACTAGTTAATTGTATTTAATTAGATTTTCTGTACAGCGCCACAGATCCCATTAGAAGTCATTTTAGGTTCTCTTTCCTATAGAACAGGTCTGTATGTTGTTCTTTTATTAAACTAAACAGCCTCATGTTATTTAGCTCATTTACACGGCGGAGTCCTGTCTGTCTCTACATGCTCACGTTTCTCCTCTGATCTCTGTGTCGGGTGAAAACACAGAGGGCACGCGACGGGAAATATGACTTCCAAAGCATACAGACACACACACACACACACACACACACACACGCATGCACGCCAGCTCCGGCGCAGCACGATGTGCATAACACACAGCAGGAGCGGCGCATTTTTTCCAATCATGTTTCCACTGATATTAAGCATATGAAACCATCTATTTCTATGACTTTAGTGCATTTTCCTTGCTATGTTGTTGTTATGTTTCTAGCATTAAATAACATATTTCTACAGTCTGGAACCTTCCAGCTGTCTGAATTATTTCCTGTACGTTTGGAGACGTCGTGTAAAAGCTTCCATATGAACATTTCCACAGTGAGAACGTCTGTGCACATTTATACAGGTATCCACGGGGTTAACTTCATTAATTATTCATAATTACTAATTGTCCCCGACACAGATTCAGAATCAATCAGAGTGTGACAGTAAATTATTTTAGGAACTTTTCCACACACTGTCCTATTGTGCTGCATCAGGAATGTCTGCATATTTATGGTTAAGTAAGATCACTAATGATCTTATGTCTTACACCTTAGAAATAATGACCTCTGGCTGTGTGGTGCACTGTACACTGTGAACTGACACTAATTACATTATTATGACCAACATCAACTCAAATTTCTTTATTCAGACTTATTTCTCTGTAACACACAAGGTATCAAGGACATTTGGTCCCTGACAGACACAGGAACAGCGAGCCCCCAAGTAGCAGTGTCCTTGTACGTGTCCTGTTCTCATCTTTATGACTCAGAGGAAGTGAGAGAGACAGAGACTGTTACCTGTGATGTAACCTCCAGCACTTGGAGAGAGGCTGTGAAACTGCTGATCATGTTTGGCTCTCTCATCCACTGAGATCAGAAACACATCTGGACCTAACACACACACACACACACACACACACACACACACACACACACACACACACACACACACACACACACACACACACAGATTAGAGACCAAAGCCAAAGGCCAAGAAAAGCCAGACACAGTTACAAAGAGAAGAATGTGTTAGTCATGACTTGCAGTTCCTGTTAGGGGATTCAGCACTTACGAAAGAGTGTCAACTCAGAGATTATTGAGAAATGAAAAAGTTTTTTAGGTTTTAGGTTTGAAAGTAAAGGGTCTGCACTCTTGTGTATTTCTTTACCTATTACATTAAATCAGAGTTCGCTAATCAAATAACTGATTCTTCCTTCCTTCCATCTAACTGACAGCTGTACCATTAACTGATAACTTACATATTAAGTGAACCACAGTGACTCACTTTTAACTAGAAGAACAACTGCTGATGTTGATGGGAACTTTCATTTCCTTTTGCTTCACTCGCTGGTAACTACAGCGAAGTGCTTATTCAACTGTCTTTCCACCATGATTTTTTCTGCTGCAGTGCTCCTTCCAGCAGAAGTAAAAAAAACTTTCAGCACAAAGATAATAACACAATATGTTTTATCTAAGAGCTACAAATCTGTTTATAGTTTGACAAGTACCACACTCTGTGGTTTTTAAGCATTTTAAGTAATTCTGCCTTTGTCTCTGTTTGCTCTTCATCCTTCTGATTAGAGATCCGTCTGTCTGCCTCCAGGATTTCTGTGATACTAATCCAGCAACTGTTTCTTCAGTTGATTTCTGGTACACAGATTTTCTGAGGTGACTGTTGCACTGATTTGTTTTCTTGTCCTTTCACTGTACCCTTTAGTTCTATGTGACTCAGACTGGTAAATGATATTGGATATAATATATTAAATGTTAAGATAAAAAAAAACAAAGTGGATTCACAACACGTCGCCATTTTCTTCTAACTCATTACACAAGTTTGAGCTGCGGAGAGACAAACATCTCATTTATGTCAGTCACAGACTCACATACTGACCTGTGAATGCGGTGGGGAACTGTGCCATGGTTCACTCAGTCTTCTTCAGCTGCACAACACCTAAAACAACACATTCAGAAAAACAGATGAAGCATTTGTCTGATTAATCTCTTCCACCACAAGTATTTAACTTCTCAATTATGCATTAATACACACATATTTTTGCCAGAAAAGCCGACAATCCAACTAGACGCTTACAAGTAGATTAAAAGGAGCAATGGCTGGTCACCTGCCAAAGTAAGTGACAGAGTACACAAGCGCAGCCAGTGTGAGTGTTAATTTTCCACTCCACTGTCCGTGCTGAGGCATGAATTTCTTGCAGGGTGATGGTCGGTGTAGCTTGAAGATTTGTTTTAATGACGTAATGTTGGATACACACAAACAAACACAAAACAAATAAACACAATGACTCTCAATCAGACGTTTACATGTTTCTAAATCCCACATTTGGGTTTAGTTAACATCAATCTGCTGCTGTCATCTGGTTTTCAGACTAGTGCCAGTCCACAGGGGACTGGACCGTGTGTCAGTCATGCTTGTGCATGTCAACTGGGCAGCAAACCCTTATTTATGCAGGGCAGGCTGCCTGGGCATACTTGCTTGTTCTCAGAACCACTCTGCTTCACACGCTCTCATTTACACACATTCTCACTTGGGGGACGACCACAGTGAATGTTCTCCAGTAAAGACCCAAACTAAAAGACATCAGAAAAAGTGTATTTGTGTGTTTAAGATAGAAAGCTTGTATGAGAACATGCAATGCTTGTTAAAAAACATTACAAAACAAACCCTTATACATTGCTCACAAATTCATTTAGAAGCTAAAATGTGCTGTATTAAAATTTTATGTGTGAATAATTTTTACAAACTGAAATAATAGTGCTAATAATGCTCCACACCCTAACAATGACGTATCCATACACTGTGTGTGTGTGTAGTGACATAACTTTGCTCCTGAGGTATGTTAATCAGATCCAGACGAATAATAATAATCTAAGGACTCTAGGAATCTAAGGGAAGGTGTGTGAGTGCATGTGTGAGTTTTCTTACTATGGGATGAGCAGAAAAAGCCAACATTGGCTCTTTCAGAAACATTTAATCTGAGGACGAGACTATTTCTTCAGTAGAAATTTGTCCTTGGCTTATACAAGGGTGTGTGTGTGTGTGTGTGTGTGTGTGTGTGTGTGTGCGTGTTCCATTATCATCAGAGTGGGAGGACAGAGTAACCAGCTTAACTAGGTCAGAGGAACAAAGCCCACCCTACACAAACACACACAGGCACACACGCACGCACACACGCACACATACACACACTTGTATGGCTGCCACTGACAGAACATTAAAGTTCAGCCCCTGCCGCAGATATTCTGCTTTAAACTACAGTTACGAGTGTTCACAGAGCTCATCAACTACAGCCTAAAGATTCTAAACAGCTGGTCATAGCTGAGCATGGTTTAAATCATGAACATTATGAGGCCTAATTCAGCTGTTTCTTTTTCATTCCACGTGTTCTTGAGCAACGTAAAGTTACAGTCACTGGAACAACTATTACTTTGCTCTAGTGAGATGTCTGGTTGCCAAAAACTTTGCTCTGCAAATACGCTGCCTGTGAATCAGAGTTGCTTTCGTTTACATGCGACACCTCAGAGCAAAGCAAACTAACAGCTGGTACGATCAGACCTTTTGTGACACTGGCCAAATGTAGAAACACCCTGAAAAGGTTTTTAGCATATAAAGTTATTTGGAAGATAAGTTACAAACTGAATTCAACAGATTACCATGACATCTTTTTACCATTTATTCTTCTCCGACTTCGTACAGCTCAGAAGGGGAACAAGCTGTAAATCAAGCACCAAACTTAAACTTCAAAAACCTGTTAAAACCATTGGTTAAGAGTATAAAATTGAAATATTTCCTTTGTCATCTGTGTTTAGTTGAAGCATTTATCCTCTGTTCTGTATTGTATTTATGGGATTAGTCTGTATAATTAGAGCACTGGGATGTAGCTGGAGTGTCGGTCTCTTATCAAGGCTTGTGGCAGATGCCTGTTTAAGCCCCCCCTCATAAACACACACACACACACACACACACACACACACACACACACACACACACACACACACACACACACACACAC
>JAUYWH010000007.1:18981026-19026026 GCA_034779795.1 Ctenopoma multispine
CACACACACACACACACACACACACACACACACACACACACACACACACACACACACACACACACACACACACTGGAAAGACAGTTTTCACCACATGATGCAGATTAGGATTCAGACTCTTTTCTCTCTTTGTCCCACCCCCTCATCTTCCTGCTGACCCCCGCCAACATTCCTCTTTCCCTTCCTCCATGAATGAATGAAGCTGGGACCAACTGCAGACCAACAACACTAAACACACATATTCAACTGAGCAAAAACTAAATATTCTAATATTTCCCATCCTGAGTAGAACAACACAATCCCGAAGAGGTGATTTATGTTTCCAATGTCCCCTCAAACAGTCTCACTTCTGACTTGAAGTTGCTCTGAGAGTTTAGCAGCACTGTAAAAGCTCACTTCGGCAATAACGACTTGTTGCAACCAAACACACAATAGCCAGCAACAGGCAAGAGACGACTTACTGTTACAGAGATACTTTGTGCAAATAGTAACGTCAACAACGTACAGATAACCGTAACAACAGTAAATGTCATCAAGTTCATCAGCTGAGAGTCAGTCTTTTCTTTAATTCCTTCCTCCCGGACTTTTGCTTTCACAGTGAGGAAGAGAACGATAATCCTGACACCTCTTCAATCAGCTACATCCACTGTGACTTACTAATATCAACATGACATGATCTCAAACACGTTAGGCAGCCTGAATACAAGAACGAGAAAAAGGCAACACGAAACACATCGAAATGGGCCCATCATCCATTCATTCAGTTCACTGCGGTGGATAAAACCCTTAATCCTAGAGCAGCTGATCACCATTGTTCTAGTCAGAAGTAGGACGGAAAAGACGAGTCAACTGATCAATTAGTTGATTGACGGAAAAGTAATTATTTACTGATTTTGCAAGATAAATTTAGAGATTTGCCTGGTTTCCCACATTTAATATCATAGCAGAACAAACTTAATTTGACTTAAGTCAAATTAAAATACTGATGGATGCCCTTCATTAGTATGTATTATTAACTAATTAAACCCTCATTTTAGCAACATGATAAGAAGGAGACACACACACTTTTACCTGCTGCTTGTCTTATTGACTCTTATCAGAACCAGTTTGGTTACCTGTCACCTACATTTCAATTGCTTTCAATCTATGGATTAATCAATAAGAAAGCTTATCGGTACTTGTAGTCCTAGTTTTATCTGTTAATTGCATCTTCTATAGTTGATTAGACCATGGTGATGGTGGTATTAATAACTGCAGCCTCCTCCCATTAGCATTCTCACACTCCCACACATACACACAAAATATGTGACTGTGCATTAAACACACATCTTCTACTTCAAACACACACTCCACGGTCGACACGCCCGCTCTCAACAGACTCTGACCCTAAACTCTGCATCTCTCCCTCTCCGTCACATGCTACGACATTATTATCACACTGCTGTCAAAAGGGTGAGGCCTGAGAGGTGACAGGACCCACACCCAGACAGGATTAACACTGCAGTCTCTCCATCAGCTCCTCCCACACTGCCCCATCCTTCCCTAAGTCTCCCTCCAGAGCCGTCCAGCCTCCACAGCTAGCTAATGTTAGCACCATCAAAATGTAAAAACTGACACCAAGACCACAATGCCTTGGAGCTTACAAGTTTAACTGTAGCACAGCGCTTTGAAATTTCAGGGCAATGAACTAATTTTGATCATTTCATTTTGTCATCAGGTCTACACTAAAAATATGTATGATACAAGTATCATAATAAAAATTAACCAGGTTACAATTAACACAAAGCAAACACAAACAATGATTAACTGCATAATGTGAGAATAATGCAGTCCCTTTACATTTGTTGTGCTCTACAAATATGTATAAATATATGTTAACTGAGATATTATTACTCACACATAACTTAATTATATAGATGATATAATTGAGTTATTAGTAGTGATGTTAGGACCAATGTCATGTTTGTGCTACAAACTATAACTACACTATAACCCTGAACATTTCGTTAGTTTGAGACAGTTAAAAAAAGTTTGACCACTCCTTCACTGTTGACTAATATTATGAATTCAGAACTATAAAGCTGTTGGACTCGAGTCCAATAAACATAAATATGGTGATTGTGCTGGAACAATCTGTATTGTGTGGTTATGATTTACAGCTTGTTTGAAGAAGCAAAGTCACCCTCCTGAACCCAGCTGGGCTTAATAAACTCTGTCTGAACGTAGTTTACTGCCTAAAGGAAAACTTTTCAACTTTCTAAAATATTGGTGCCTGGTTATATTGTGCTACTATTGTGTGGATCTGTGAGGAAAACAGGACCTCAGAGACATATAACATCACTGATAATCAAAATTAAAACAGAGTAGGTTTCCTGTTACTGTGAAATGTACTAATGATTTGTCACA
Source organism: Ctenopoma multispine (assembly GCA_034779795.1). Classification (NCBI taxonomy): domain Eukaryota; kingdom Metazoa; phylum Chordata; class Actinopteri; order Anabantiformes; family Anabantidae; genus Ctenopoma; species Ctenopoma multispine. Next base: position 18,983,433 of record JAUYWH010000007.1, read on the forward strand.
CACACATACACACACACAGTTTGCCAAAGTTTTAGTGGGGATGGGGGTGTCACATCAACTTAAGTGACGTGGACAGACTTCTTAACCAGGTGTCATAGTATGGACACAGTAGGAAGCTGGCGTCAAAGGCTTCTGTGAGACAGAGCCACTGAACAGCAGTGCTAGGTATTATCTTCATGGGCAATTCACTGAACCCCAAGTCGCCCAGCACCTCAAATGGCAGCTACGCTGGTGCAGTCATGTCCTGTCCGGGGACCAATACAGTGGTTTTTGAGCAGGGCTCGCCTTTCTAATCAGTCAAAAAAGGCCAATTACTATTCCTGCTCAACTGCTAGGTTTTGTAGTCTTCTTATTTATTTTAATTTCATAAGACTAATAAGTAAAACGCTGAGTGCAGAGCGACAGAGCAGGGAGCGGGAGGCAGGGAGAAGTGCAGTGCACTGATTTGAATATTTTCTGCCTGCTAGCTTGATTCAAAATTGTTGTATGATTTAAGTAATATTTTAGAGTGTGCAATACTTAAGTAGAATACTTTCTCAACCACTGGTGTCATTTACAGAAGGTGATCGTGGAAAAACAGATGCAGCATGCGAATGTGCCTTTGCACTTTAGAACCAGTTTAAACAACATGTCACAGGAAGATGGACAGAAATTAATATTAGTACCGGAGCCAAGCATTAGTGAGCATCTGTCAACAGTCAAACAAAACTTACTGGACATGCTATTTTCATCTGCAAACCTCCTCCCACCTTTTAGTACCTGGCATCATCCACGTCACCATGGAAACCGGTTCTTGCTGCTGTTGTTTGTAGTACTAGTACATGTAAACGCTCGACGATTCATGCTTTCTTCCTGCATCACCACCTCGGCCTCGCCTACGATAAGGTGCATGGCTCAGCAGCCGGAGGCATTTCTTTGTTTCAGCCGTACAACAGTGGACCCAGGGGGTTTGTTTTGACAGCACAGGTAGCGCAGTTAGGTGGGTCGATGGGCGGCTGTGACTGACTAACGTCAGGTTTAATGTCAGGCAAACGCTACTCAAACTAAGAAAGTCTCCACCCTGGAAGTCGCTGTCTGCCGTAGCACTGTCAGCAACCTTGTTGATTCATCATCTTATCGTCACCCGAGCAGGCTACAGGCGAGGCTAAGCGTGACCACAGACAGCAGCACCAGTCGGTGCTAACGTCAGGTCACAGGCAGTGCAGGAGCAGTGATTTAACTAACATTAGCATAGACGCTAACTGTTAGTACCCGCTGCACTGTATCGTCTCCGGTTCGTGTTGCCCTTGTGACATAGACTTACTGAGACTCCTCCCAAACATGTTAACACAACAGGCAGAGGCCGACACTAGCGAGCTACACCGGAGATAAATGACCAACTAGCTGCACCAACGTTTTATATTAACGCAGCTAGCACGCAGGCTAACCAGCGAGAAGCTAACGTCAGCTCGTCAGCCCGCTCAGGGACATTCTTTCACATCACACATGCTACGCTCTGCCCTTACCTCATAGTTCAGTCTCCATCGTGAAATACAGGATAAAATCAGCTCGTTGCGTGTCTATGTACCCATATAACGTGGTAGATTCTCCCAAAATGCGCAGTTTTGTCACCAAAACCCCTTTCCGGTGATTCTCCCGTGGCTCAGATATCCTGACCGACTGAGGGACAGCTGGAAAATGGGGTAACGTTCACGCAACGATCGCGAGACTTTGTGGTTCACATATCAGCATAGCTGGTTAAACCTCGCGATAATGTACGAACAGTTTGCTGCCAGGATCATAAGGAAGATGTGAAGTGAAAGGATTAATAGTGCTCCTGCAGGGTGCCATTTATGAACCACAAATATGTGTACTCATATACATGAGTTCATGAAAATATATTCAAATCAACAAATACATAAAGCAGAATAAAGTATTTGTCAATCAGAATGCGTAACCTTTATTGAGGATGTATGAATAGGGTACAATAACCCTGACAGAGGTTTAGCCTGGGCTATATAGATTTAAAAATACTATTCAACAATGTAATGAACATTATAAACCGTTAGTTCCAGCTGTTAAAGGCTATTCTTATTTGGGTATTTGTCTCTCACTGTCATTTCTACTTCTCTATAACACAATTTTGAGGATTAAGACTATCATTCTTAAAGTGCATACATATTTATATACAACATATATATTTATATACAAAGGAAACAGCATAAATAGAAGTGAGGACTCTTTGTTTTAACCTCATACAACAGCAGATATGTGAGACTGGGTCAGTTAAAAAATATGTTATACATACAGAAACATCCAAATGCATCATAATATGCAACATAATTCAAGAGTCAAGAGTCTAAAATTACGAAATTAGGTTGTTTTTTTTAACTAATAACATCTCACAACTTGTTTTGGCAAGTCAGCAATTACAAATATTATTTTATTTTATTATTTTATTATAATAAAAAAATATGCATTTATAGTCTGAAACAGAAGCAACTAGATGTACATGCAATAATTTAAAATAGAGAACTACTCAAAATACAATGCAGTACCACACAAGTTGAAAAATAATGGTTCGTTTGTGTGGAGACACAATTGACTTTGTGCAGATAAATTAGTTTCAAACATATCAGTTAGTCTGTGCTGATACATGTGATCAAATCCAAGTCTAGATGAAAGAAATGGAAATAAATATTTAAATGTAAATGTTGTATAATAACAGGTTTGTGAATGGTAAATAGATCCGCAACTACCGGAAGGGGGCAGTATAATAATAATGTTAACAGCCGCAGCCAAAAATAGAAACAGTGAAGAAGAACCAGCTCAGCTGACTGAATCCGCACAGTTTAACAGCATCTGGAGAAAATAAATAGTCAATATAGATTATTGACGAATATATTGAAATGGTATAGCCGTCTTGTGCATAAAGTTCAGATTAAAAAGGTGTAACAGCATGAAAGGTTTATACTACCGAGCTGCTGTGAGTGATGCAGAGGCCAAGTTCGTCATTCAGGAAACGGTGAGTGTGTGTTTTCACCCTCTCAGACTCTCATCCTGCAGGTGACACCACTGTAAAACTGCTGCTTTAGATCAGGAAACGCTAACGAACTGTGCACATCTCATCTGCATATGTCAAAATATAGTTTTAACATTGTGCTGATGTGACATCACTGCTGCTGATTAGGCATCAGATGTGGATTTTGGCACCTTAATAATATTTTCCAGCTGGGTTCACACTGTGGTGGTGCAGTACGGTCTTTATTTGATAGAAAGCTGATGCCAGTACACGTCTAACATGTGTCTCAGGGAAGTTGTCTCTTTACTAACATATAATATTTGTCTTCTTAAAGAGACTTCTGATGTTAACCTCTGTGTCCGTGCTTGTGTGTGTGATAGTTTGTGTTCATGTGTTTCTCTCCAGAGTCTCCCAGAGGCTTTAGGCAGTCATCAGGTCAGAGTTAAGGTAAAGGCATGTGGACTGAGCCCGCTGGACTTCAAGGTACGTTATTCAAGTGTCACTTGACTAGAAAACAGGAGAACAGAAAGCTTTGGGTTGGTCCAGTGAGACCTCCCTTAGGTGTGGTTGAATGCATCGCCCCTGACAGCTCCTCTCTGCTCATCTGTAGCTGCTCAGTGAGGTGGGGATCCAGGGAGATTTAATTCCTGTTGGCAGAGACGTGGCCGGAGTCGTTGTGCAAGGTCGAACTCACAAAGACACTTTTTTAACTCGTGTTTCATGAAGGTTCACAGTGATTAATAGTGAGTGACCTGGAGTGTTTCTTTTCTGCAGTGGGCCCCAAGGTCTCCTTCTTCCAGCCTGAGGATGAGGTTGTAGGTCAGAATCATTTATTTGTTTGACCTGGGAGATGCTTTCTGACTGTGACACTGGAAAATAGATCACGTGATGTTTGAATCGGTCACAGTATGAGAGGAATTCTTGTTTCATGCAGTGCACAATTATGACACTTTTGCCAACATCTGGTGACAGATCATTTAAAGTACCACTAGTAATTCATTATTATTAAGTAATGACCATTTATTGTTGTTCCGTGGCAACATTTCCAGCTCCAGATATCGTGATTCAAAGCTCTCAAGTTTAAAAGACTCTGTAATAAAACATCCACATAACTAAACAAAGATAATGTCGTCACCGTGTGGTTTTAAATACTTATCACTATGAAATGTGTCCATATTGCACATTGCTAAAACCCAGTACTGCTACTACTGCTGTACATGAAAATACAACAGGTTATCTCATTTTACCTCCGCAGGTATTCTCCCTCTGGATTCTCCCTGCTCTGGACTCTGTGATGTCATTGACATAGATGAACACTATTTAGGTAGCGCACACACCAATGCATGTTGTATGTCATGCACTTTATTCCTGTAGCTACCAGCAGCAACAACACATTAAATTCTCACAGCACTATTTACTGATCAAACTTTTTTTGATTTACTTTTGAAGTGTTAACTTTACAAAATCCTAGTTTACCTTGAGTGAGATAGGGCAGCACAGGGAGGCAGCGTAGCTCATGTCCTCTCATCTAAAAAGTCCGACTGTTCTCAGATGGTGCACAAAGATGACAGGCAAAGTGCTCTGCTAAAGCTGAAAGGAGCAGATAAGTCTAAAAGCCCAAACTACTTAACCTGTGTGTCACTTTGAATCTATGGAAAAGAGAGGAGAACAAATGAGTCCTCTGTGCTGTTAGGTCGTTGGAACATCATCTGAAAGCAGTTTAGAAACAGAAATTCCAATGAAAGAGAATTTACATGTTATTATTCTTAATCTTGTTCAGTAACTACGTGTGTGTTTTTTGTTCTGTTCTCCAGTTCAGAAGCCGGAGAAGCTCAGCTCGGTTTGTGTTGCTGGAGCGATACGTGACGGTCTTTGTGCTTACACTGCTCTGCACACACACGCTCGCATGGCAGCTGGACACACGCTGCTGGTCATGGACGGAGCCAGCGTATGTAAAAATAATGTGGAACCGAACGTCTTTGTTTCTTCACATCCATTGAAGTGAGACTGAGATCAGGATGCTCTCTTTTTGTTATCTCCTCTCTTTTGTCAGTCTTTTGGCCTCATGTGCATCCAGCTGGCTTGTTACCACGGAGTGAAGGTTCTGACGACGTCCCACTCGCCACAGAAACGGACGTTCCTGGAGCAGCTCCGGCCCAGCGTAGGTCTGTACGGGCCAACAGTGTGATGTGTGTGATGTTATTTTAGGCTTGGCGCATCTCTCTTTTCTGCTCTACATTTGACCTTCTTATCTGTTTCATTTCATCTGCCGCTCTCTCCTCACCTTCATTATTTCCTCAGGTGTTCAGGACCCTTTCGTAGGTGAGATCTCTTCTTTCTTTCTGCCTTTCTTACTTACAAACTTGATTTCTTGCTGGATTTCTAATTCCTGCAATTAAAACCTGCTGGCACCATGTGGGTAATATTATGAACGGCAAACACTACAACTTTGATCAGATTCTGTTGAAATATTTGGTGTTTATAGGAGTAGAATTGCAAAAATGATATCATGCTGGTGCACCTTTCTGTGTGAAGCCAGGGTTATTCCAGTGGATAACAGCTCATCAGACCTGCTGTCAGTGGTTTTGGAGGAGACCGGAGGACTGGGAGTGGATATAATCATAGACTCTGGAGGTAAAAACATCTTTCTCTCTGACTATATGTTTTCATTCACTCTTTACACGGATAAATGTGTTTATCTTCTGCACTATGTTGCTTTTTTGTGTGTGTGTGTAGTACAACTGCAAGAAGAGGGCGAGTCTGAGGAGACAAAATTCCTTCCACACAAACACAACATTATCAGTGTGCTGGCAGTGGGGGGGCACTGGGTCACATCCCACCAAGACCTGCAGGTAAGTCGGAGTCAGACACAACAGCTGCATCATAATACAATTACTACACAGTGATTGTTTTACAGTTCCTTATTTAAAAAGATAAATAGAATACACATTAAAATGAAAATGTAAGTATTTAGTTGAACACATGACAGTACAGCTCAGTTTATATGCAGAAAGCTACACCTGTATGACTCAGGTGACAAGATATAAATTAAAAGAGTGGGAAATCAAATCATTGCAAATGCGGTTTGGATAAAGATAAGTTCAATTCACCTTTTTGTATCTTTGTATTTCTACAGCTGGATCCTCCAGATTGCAGATTATTGTATTTAAAATCTGCCTCTGTGTCTTTCCTCAACCCTGAAGTCTGGACGGCTTCATCAGCTCAGCAAGGACGATATCTCCGTATCCTGTGCTCAAGTGTGTGATCTTAAAAACGTAATGCACACCAGGAACATGCACTGTGTCTCTTAAAGTGGATATGAGTCTTTAACAGCCTTCTGCAGATATTCTGAAGGACTTCGTAGACAAGATGTCTGCTGGAGTACTCAGGTAACACCACAGATACTCTATATTGTGTCTCCACTTCCCTAATCTGCAACGGCAAAGCTAGGGCACACTTTTTTTTAAAAGGTGCACACTTAAATCAAATCCAAAGTGTCTGTCTGGTTCTGTTTGTCCATGTCCCTCCAGACCTCAGCCCGAGGAGGCGGTCCCTCACTACGAAGCCACAGTTGCCATGGAGTCTGTCCAGCGTCACGAGAAGAAAAAGGCTGTTGTTCAACTCTGACCAAAATAATCACATTGTGCTGGGATGCTTGTGCAGCCGTAACTCAGAGGGATCAGTTCCTTTTCACTTGTTTGACTGCTTGTTTTAGCAGCTTATGATCATTTTCACTTTTTAATATGTTTTGGTGTGGGGGGGCCAAACACAGGGAGGTCACCCTGCTGCTTTTCCAGCAACGAGAAATAGATATTATACATAAATCATTTCATGTGGGACTACAACCCCCATTTCCGTCTCTTTGGTCAGGTGTGGTTTTTATTTGTAAAGCCACTGAGCTCTTTATTTTTTTGACTAAACACACGTTATTAAAAGGTGATCTCATCTACCTGTGGGCTGTTCTCCTCTTTACCTGTACTCCACATGAATCCAGACGTTTATATTCATTTTAGTGCTACTCCCTGAATGATCGACTGATTGTATCTGTGATCTCTATTGGGGGCAGACGCTCTTTCTGCACACCAAGAATCAAACCAGGTAACAGGGCGTCAGGCCTGCTGCTGTCAGCCGCACAGCGTAACCGCTAACTCAACATCCGGTTGTCACGACAACAGTTCATCTGGTTGTCTCAGCATGCCCTGCAGCACTTCAAGACAGCTTCCCAGGATGCACCTCTCCTCCTGTCGCAGTGACCTTACCACATCTAGCTGCTCCCTGGCTGATTGGTCACACTGCTGCAGGAGATGGGAGATCTACATACACACAGAAAAAAAAAATCAAGCATGGTGTAGCATCATGGAAAAAAACTAATCAGTTGGTGGAGTGCGTGCATGTACACACCTTATCCAGAGCTGTGTGTGTGTCTCGTAGCAGTCGCTGACAGAGCGTCTGAGATGTCCGGACACTCCACTGCTCCCTGTCTTCACACACCACCTGGCCGAGCAACACTGCCTTCCAGTGGTGACTATGCAAACATGCACAAACATGAATTTATACTGGAAGGACAACCTGACCAATTCAAATGATCAGCATGGGCGGAATATGGAAGTCAATGTTATATTTTACTGCAGTATCGCATATGTATGAATAAATGTGACTTACTACAGTGTTTGTGGCAAGGACAACAGTCTGAGAGCCGTCATCAGCCTCCAGCTGGGGCCTTCACTGGACACAGTGAGATTACTGACAGTGGGGAACAGAAAGAAAAACTGGAAATTTTAGATGTATTATCATTTTATTTGACCTCAGTAGAGATGAATTTCAGAAGAGAGAGAACCTAACTACCAAAAGATGAAGGATTTCATTTTTAAACTAAAGCAGATTTAACATGTTTCCTTTATTCTATCAAGACTGATTCTTCTCTGCAAGTAACAAACAACTTACTTCAGAAAGTTGTTCTCGCTGAGAAATTTGATCTTCTGGACTAAACTCCTGTCGTCACTTAAAATATCACAAATGAGATCTGAGGGAGGAGAAAATACAAAAACAAAGGCTGCAGTGATGTCTATTACTAATCAAAGACCCCAACATCAACATCACAAATGTGTGATGTGTTTCAAAATAAAAGTTGATGTAATTGCATAAGAAAACAACAGCTGAACCACAAACGTTAATCTTCACTTTACCTTTGTCCACATATACCACACTGTGGGGATTGCAGGGCGCAACAAATCCATACTCTAACAACAGGCGCTGGTTATCATGGGAACCGTAGTTAATGAAGGCCTGCTGGTACCGGGGTGTCCCACAAACGCTCCTGATTTCATAACATCTTGACAAGTCATTGAAACTTGCTTTTACCTGAGAAAAAAAACATGAACAAATGTTTACGGGGTCTCCTCCTTCCCACATACCTAATCGGTTAAAACTTAACTTGGGAAAGAAAATAGGAAAAATATTCTGATTATGTGTGTGCGTGTTGCAATAAGGAGGATACCTGAATGTCAGGTTGGTGGTTGAGCAGGTCCAGAAAAGGAGCTAAAACATAAACATCCTGTCCAGACAGGACATTACTTGGTGGCTGTGACATGAACACAGAACGCGTGTTTACACTGCACCACGCCCACCTGTAGGAGGAAGGCAGCAACTCAGTAACCTGACAGACGAATAGTCCAACAAATCTTTGTCTTAAAACACGTCAACATCATTCATTTTTTTATTCACAACGTTACAAATATATACGTATCAAAATGAATAAAAGTACAGCGAAATGAGAAAAACTCTGCAGACCCTTATACTTTTACGTGCATACCTCAGTGCTGCATACGTCAACACCTCCTCCACAGGCTGGTTCAGGACTGGCTGCAGAGATCTGGATCGAAAATGTTTTGAAAAATTAGGGTACATTACATGATTTACATTACATTAATTTGGCACCTCCACCTCTACATTTATGTCAGATATATGTGATCATCTCTTTCACTGTGTGAAGCTGAACAAAATCTCTTAGGCCACATTTATATTTAATATTAGTGAAATAAAGAGAAAATGTTGCATAAAATAACAGCTGGAAGCTTTGGTCTAATAATAATGCTGTTTGATAATCTGCAAGTGTTGCTGTAGATTGGATCTTTTCACTCATCCATGCATCTTGACAGTGAAGTTGTTTTTTGCTCAGGTAAAATAACAGCACATCATCCATCATCTAAATACTAAAAGATACTAATTCTGTCTCTTTCAGCAAAGACACATAATACAATCTCATTAAATCACTGTTGAACTGACCGGAAGAAGTCTCGATTCGATGAATGGATTTCTCGTACTGCGTCCCTCTGCTCTAAGGCCTGCCGCCGCAAAACGGTGGGCAGAACAGCCATGACATCATCTGTGAAATATGCAGGGCAGGTGTAGGTCGTGGGCAGCACGTCGATGTAGGGGAACCAATCAGAGGCCTCTCCTCGGATTCGCTCACAAACCAAAAAAACACAGAGCGCCAACAAGGGAGAGATGCAGGGTTTCCAGCTGTGAAGAGAAAATGTGTTGTATTATCTGACAGCGAGTCTGATCATGTGCTGACTTATCAGACTTCATAAACCCTAATAGCTACCTCTTTATATACTGTCCCAGGTAGCTGTTCAGAACAGCTGAGGTTGTGAGGAGACAGGACTCTGGCAGAGAAATGACCAGCTGGCCAGGCTGAGAGAGAGGAAACTCTGTTTCATAACCAGCATTACCTTTTACTGTGCTCTAGTTTTTTTAATCTGATACACTGGTCTGCGTGTGCTGGCTCACCTTTATAGTTTGGAGGGTCTGCAGTCCCCTGCCTGTGTCTGCAAAGACAGAGAGACAAACACACAGCTGCAGTGTTTCATCAAATTAAATGGAAGACTTTAAGACCTTTTTAAACTGCAGAATTCAATTCTTCAACAACTGATGTTTTATGAGTAAACATACATAAAACACCTGAGGACTTGTAAAACAAAGTAGAACACCAGTCGTACCAGTACAGAGAGCTGGCTGCAGCAGTGATGAAGTGAATCCTCGCTGGTGGAGAAACTTCATCAGCCTCACATACTGCAGCTGATGACACAGAGAAACTAAAGAAACACAGAGAGACGGACAGGTGATGGAAAAACCACGAGGGTGACCTTCATGTGCCGTAACGTCCAGGAAGCAACAGCACAGCAGCAAACCTGCTCATACCTGACAGGATGCTGCTTTCTTGTCTCTGCCTCCTCCTCCTCGCGGCTCTTCCACACTGACGACAGTGACGCCTCATGATCCCATCTGGACCTGTGACTCCAAAACACACACTGTAACATAGACAGAAGTGTTCCTCTCTCCTAATGATGCTACAGCTCATGTGACATTAAGTGTTAGCACCAAACTACAAAGTATTACCAACTTGTGAACAACATTTAGTGATTTTCTGATGGTATGTACCTGAAATTAAGACCACTGCCTCCTTATTTTCTGGTCACTAACTACATGCTAATCATAGGTATCAACAAAAAATAAAATGGATCTGGCACTTCTTCAGACACCTCAATGCAATCTCAAGCATGTACTGAATGCTGCAGAGTGAATTTGGTGATCAGATGCCTGCCTGGTGACACCGCTGATAGATTAGAGTCTAAACCTTTTGCACAGCAATGTATATGTCATCCATTGTACATTTTGCTTGCAGCTATTAACTTTAAATACATTTTCCGAAATAGGAAACGTGCAACACATCCACATATTAAGATATTGAGACTTTAAAGGTGTATGACTGGAAGTAGGAAAATACAGTTAATGTAGTTACAATACCAAGTAGTTATTACTTCTTTAAATCCTAGTCCTGCTCGCCGGATCCATAGGAAGTCTCGTGTCTCTAAAAACCACGTGGTTTGCTTATTTTTCCGGGTATGCGCGCTGACTCTGCGCAGAGCGTCCTCCAGCCTGTCTTCTGTTTCGCTCCTGTTTTCCTGCAGCGCGTCTCTCTTCTCTGCGGCTTGAGCTTCGAGTCTTCTCCCGAGCACCAAAGTCTCCAGCCAAAGTAAGATCCTCCCGATGTCACATGTTAAACTGACTAACGAGCTGCTCGCGGTGAAACGTTAGCGTGGTTGTGTGAAATCGTGTTTGTCTGCGAACTATCAGCGACTCTTCGTTATGTAACTGAGAGTTAGGCGTCGGGCGCCAGGTGTTTTTTTTTATCTAATATTTACACTACAAGTTCTATGAGGTTACCGCCAAATCCTACTTCCAATATTGTAAAAACAATCCACAGTTTCCACCAGGAAGGAATCAATGGGTTGACTGTTGTGTTGTTCTTCTTTTAATGATTAATTTTTCATTTTAATAAGGACCATAAATGTTGGCAGCAGACGAACTGGGGTTAAATTTTAAACGAGTGATAGAAGGTTTCCACCTTTTTATCATCTTACACTGGCAATAAAAAGTCTGTAAACCCCAAGACATTATTGGATGTTTGTAACCAAGAGTTGACAGACTTCTTAAAAAGGTGTTCACTACAGTCTCCAGAGACATGGCGTGACTTGATCCAATCAGGACAGAAGACTAGTGGAACGCCCAAGTGCACGTCTGTCCAAGAGGACAAACGGATGCCTCCTCACTGCACTGAATTGCATTTATAATCCTTTGTATTTAGTGTTGTTAGGGCAGCTTTTTGTACTGTTCATGTGTACCTTATGTGTTCATGCACTGATGTCTCCCCATGAACAGTCATGTCCACCAGGGTTGCCGTGGTTACAGGCAGTAACAAGGGCATCGGCCTGGCCATTGTCCGAGCGCTTTGCAAGCAGTTCCAGGGAGACGTTTACCTCACATCCAGAGACGTGTAGGTACCTCACATCTGGTCACATCTGGACCAGGCCTCTGCATACTGAAGTATCATTAGTCAGTTTAACCAGAATGTTCTTACATTAGATCTCAACTGCAAGTCTGTGTTGTTATAATTATCCTAAAGAGGATGCAAAAACATCTGAAGAATAAAAAGGAGGATTGCATCGAGAACAGAATACAGATATAATGTTTTCCTCCTGCTGCAGCGGTCGTGGTCAGGAAGCGGTGGAGCCTCTGGGCTCGGAGGGACTGAAGGCCATGTTTCACCAGCTCGACATCAACGACGTTAACAGCATCATCACCGCTGCAGCTTTCTTTAAGGAGAAGTACGGAGGAGTGGACGTGCTCATCAATAATGCTGGGATTGCATTCAAAGGTGGGATTACAGTTGAGCCATACACATGGGAATCTTAGAGTATGTTAATACTAATACTAGATTACAGAGAGGCACTAAATTAGCACTAGAAGCAACTTTTTATTGCTTCAAAATCACAAAAATTATGTCTTTTTTGACATAAAATCAGTTTTTTAAAATAAAACTGATAAAATACTTTACATTTAACATTTGCATAAAAACTGAAAATATATCCTTTGGCATTGTGCTTTTCAGTAGACTCTCTAACCCGTCAATGAGAGTACTGCTGATGTTTAGAAGGACTACAGAGGTGATGGTGACATCTTGATATCGCTCTGTTTCTTGCTCTTCAGTGGCAGACACGGCTCCATTTGCTGTCCAGGCGGAGGTGACGCTCAAGACGAACTTCTTCGCCACCAGAGACATGTTGACTCACTTCTTGCCGATCATCAAAGCCGGAGGTGTGGTGACAGAACTGGACTGAGTCTTCTACCTGCTGAACCTGTTGGATAAATAAACAGCTCAGGGCACAGTCTACTTTAAAGTCTTTATTCTGCAGTGACGTTCGACACATTTTTTTAAGAATTACAATTTGTTAAAAACTTAGATCGTTTAAACATCAAAATCACTTTTTCAGCCCTGCTGAAGGCCTGCTTCAGCAGCTTGTGTGTGGCCTGAGAGGCAAAGCTCAGGGCAAACAAATGATAAAAGCATAGTGAGTTTAGATGAGCTACAGCCTCAGACATCCTCTGTGTGGTTGTTGTAGGTCGTGTGGTCAACGTCTCCAGCATCGCCGGTTCTCGTACTTTGATCCAGTGCAGCCCGGCTCTCCAGCAGCGTTTCCGCAGCGAGGACATCACGGAGGAAGAGCTGGTGGGACTGATGCAGCAGTTTGTTGATCAGACCAAGAAGGGCGAACACAAGCAGGCGGGCTGGCCTGAGACAGCGTACGGAGTGTCCAAGACGGGACTGACGGTAAGACTGTCTCTGTTCTCTCACCAGTCAGGGAAACTTCGGTGGCACAGATTTACTGAAACTCTTCTCTGATGTCATGCTTGTGACAGTAATTTACAAATGTGTGTCTTTAGACCTTGTCCATGATCCTGGCTCGTCGTCTGTCCAAGGAGAGACCGGATGACGGGGTAACACCATGCACCCAACATCTCATCTTTCTCAAACTTTACATATTAAGAATATTTCTCTTGAAATCTGTTCTTTTTGTAACATGTTTTGGTCCCTTGAAGTCTTCTTGGCAACATAATTTTTTGTCATTCTTTACAGATCTTGCTGAATGCTTGCTGTCCAGGATGGGTGCGCACAGACATGGCTGGTCCCAAAGCCCCCAAGTCACCAGATGAGGGCGCTGTCACTCCGGTCTACCTGGCCCTGCTGCCTCCCGGAGCCACAGAGCCTCACGGGAAGTTTGTCTCTGAAAAAGAAGTTCAGCCGTGGTGAAAAGTGGACAGAACCTCCATACAGATAGAATAAAAAAAATTGAGCTTCATTTGAAATCTGGAAACACAGCATTTGAAATATTGACATAAAATGACGTAATGATGATGGAGATTAAACCAAAATAACTCAAATGACTCCAAGGGCCCCCTCTTTGTCAAACAGGTTAAATGTAACAGTAATTGCTTGTGATCCTTTGCAAGTGCTCGCTAACCTCTGGAGCTTTTGATAAAGCTTTTCCTGTGTTCCACTTTGCCTTTGTAGAATAGACTTTTTTTTTTTACATGGAAAAATGTGAACTGGCCTTAACTTGATGAAACTTTACTGTCAAAGACAATACAATGAATTTCTGTCAAAATTCTACTGTATGGTGCTTTTTGTGCATCACATTGTTGTGACATCAAACAATAAATGAGCTTCAAAATAAAAGATTTTGTGAAAATGCATTTCAGCAGACATCTTTTAATCCATTAAGTACAGGAAATATTTCAGGTCTCTGTGCTTTCACACACAGTGAGATTTCAGAGTCAGACATCTCTGACTGAATACGTAGATCTGCCACTATGCAGAAACATTTTCATGTTAGGAATTTTTCTTCTGTTTTCAGCAGCTCTCGTTAAATCCAGCTCCTCTCATTACGTGTTGTTAGAAGAAATATGTTGCTACAGTGACAAAGGTCCATGGTTCTCTAATGAGATTTAGCAGATTCTATCTGGCCTGAGAGGCAAAACCCAGGGCAAATCAGCACATCATCTTGTTTTAACAGATATAAATATGCATAGACTATTTCAAATGTGACTGTACACGGTTTAAAACGTATCACAGAAAAACCTTTAATCAGGAAGTATAGTAATAAAACACTTTCACTTACATCACTCTATGTTTAAAGTCTGTGTTCAGTACAAACATGAAGGATCAGGACTGTCTGTGTTTCAGTAGCTGTGAAACATCGTATTGGTTGAGATTTGTGACTTTGGTGAAGATCAGATCACGAAAGGAGGAAACTGAAAACAGTTTAAAGTTCAGTCCTCAAACCCACGGTCCACTTTCTTTGTGCGTGCGCACCACTGCGCACCAGACTTCCTCCAGACTCCCTCTGCTTCCCTCCCATTTCCCGGTGCAGCTTCACCGCCGTCGGTTCATCCGGAATCTTAAATCACCAGTTAACAGTAAGTAGCTTTGTTTCACCTTTAAAGAAGTTAAAGTGAGTTAGAGCATCACCGATAATAAAAGCGTGAACCTACTTTGAAAAAATGAACTGAAACCATTTAAGCAACAGTTCTTCCATAAAAACATAGACTGTCACTTTATCTCGTTGTGATTTTGAGGAATTATGTAACAAAAACAACTGGAAAGATGTTCTCCATTTGCTCCGTGACTTGAACCATCATCAGAACCAGGCTCTTTTATGTTGTGCTGCGCGTAATGATCAGTTACTGATTGAGTATTAGACGTTCGGCGCAGGAACGAATGGACATCTAGTCTCACTATCGACCGCCACCTCCGGAGAGTGCGAGCAGTACACACACACAGGTCCAGGTCCAGGTCCAGGTCCAGGGGTTTGAGTTCACATAAGCGCCCTCCTCTCTCTCTGTATCATCAGCACCAAAGCGCAGAGCTCCACTTCCAGTTTGGAGAACACTGTTTCCACACAGCTCTAAGTTAAATACGTTTATCTCCTCTAAAGTCTTCCTGTAGACGGGAATGTGCTTACGCCTGCCTGTTATAGACTAGTGACCTGTCCAGGTACCTCCTAGAAACAGAAGTGATGGTTTCTGATTCAGATTAATACAAAATACAGGGTTAATGATAAGACTCTAACGTAGGGAGGACTCGAACACAAGACCCCGGACAAGGGGACAGTCCTCAGGACAAAGCAGAGGCAGGAATCTGATGCACGAACAATGTTCAAAATCCCAGAGACGAAGACACAGAGCAGGAGGCGGTAAAAACAGGACTGCAGGGATTAACTGGGTGAAGCAGTACAGGTGAACAGGCGGGTGGAGCTGGGGCAGGTGGCTGTGTATTGGTAAGGAGGACCTTCACCACACGTCTAGACTGGCTGGTGTATATGATGGATCTTTTTTTCATTTTAACACCATATATACATTTTGTGAGTACAACATGAAGGGCGATATTCTAAAGTGGTATCTTGTAATAATGAGGTGAAAACGTGTCATACTAATGTGAACAGTCCTTGAAACACATAAATGGAGCTAACTGAAACATATTCATTGGCAGTCAGTCGGCCTGCAGGACGACCTTCACTGAAGCTAACACACATGTTGAAACAGGAAAGGTAGCTCTTATACTCCTCTTTGTTTGAATCATGAGCTGTTTAAGTTCAGCTTCATGGTCTGTTGCAACAGTAATCCCGCATAAATCCTTGTAAAACCAGTTCTACAGAGGTTTCATGAGGGTTTCAGAGTGCTGAGGATGGCGTGTGAACTTTATTTATGATCAAGTCGCCATTTCAAGTAGAAACCTCTGATATCATGTCTCTGCTGTCAGGCATGTCCACCAGGGTTGCCGTGGTAACAGGCAGTAACAAGGGCATCGGTCTGGCTGTTGTCCGAGCGCTTTGCGAGCAGTTCCAGGGAGACGTCTACCTCACCGCCAGAGATGTGTAGGTACCTCACATCTGGTCACATCTGGACCAGGCTTCAGTGTACTGCAATGATTCCTAGATTACACCAAACTGTTGCTGACAAATACTGCAGGTCATGTTTTATCTCTTTTTTTCACTTCAACCTTTTGCTCGTTTATTGTAAATCTGCCACAAGCCTCATTAAAGTAAAGCAAAAATAAAATCCTGACTCCTTAAAACATTTGTTTTCTGATTTTAATATAATTAACATATTAATTATGTTTGTAGCTTCACATTAGTTTCCGTGCAAGAAATCCATTATTTATCATAATAATTTATCAAATATAATAATTTTACCATTTCAGTTATTTTAACTCTCATGTTTTCAGGACACTTAAACTCTGCTTCTCTAACACATTTTTAGAAAAAGCAGTAATGTACTTTGACTGGTTAACATTAACAAACTTCTGTGACCCCTTAAGCCAGAGATTATACTTTTTAAAACTCCACATGAAAACACAAAATGTCATAATAATAATAACAATAATAATAATAATACATCTTTCCAAACAGGGTGGAACACACCTTTGTGGTGGTGGCTGTAATTTGCTTCTTTAAAAGGGATTATTATTATTTTATTCTTAAAAGAATAAAGAGACGCTGAGATGAATTCACGTTTTCTGCTCCTGCTGCAGCGGTCGCGGTCAGGAAGCGGTGGAGTCTCTGGCCTCGGAGGGACTGAAGGCCATGTATCACCAGCTCGACATCAACGACGTTAACAGCATCATCACCGCTGCAGCTTTCTTTAAGGAGAAGTACGGAGGAGTGGACGTGCTCATCAATAATGCTGGGATTTCATTTGGAGGTAAGACATGGCAACTTTATTCACTGTAAGCAGCACATTTCATACAGAAGGACGATGCTACATAGAGTCAGAACAGGTATAGGAACATAATGACATGACTGCAATAAACAAGTAGAAGTGACAGAATCCTGTTAATTTAAACTGTCCTGGTGTTTTCTGCCTCTTCGTGTGATCTCAGAAGTTGCATAGAATGACAGTGATGTATTGTTGATATCGCTCTGTTTCTTGCTCTTCAGTGGCAGACACGGCTCCATTTGCTGTCCAGGCGGAGCTGACGCTCAAGACGAACTTCTTCGCCACCAGAGACATGTTGACTTACTTCTTGCCGATCATCAAAGCCGGAGGTGTGTTCACAGAGCTTGACTGAGTCTTCTACCTGCTGAAAAGTCTACAGTTTAAACTAGTGATTGTTCTCCTCACTGATCCAACTACAACAGCTTGCTTGGTCATAAGAAGTTCAGCTGGGACTGGTTCTTACATTTTGGTTGTTTTAGGTCGTGTGGTCAACGTCTCCAGCTTCGTCGGCTCTCGTACTTTAAACCAGTGCAGCCCGGCTCTCCAGCAGCGTTTCCGCAGCGAGGACATCACGGAGGAAGAGCTGGTGGGACTGATGCAGCAGTTCGTCGACAAGGCCAAGACAGGCGAGCACAAGCAGGCGGGCTGGCCCGAGACGGCATACGGAGTGTCCAAGACGGGGCTGACGGTAAGACACATGGGTATAACTTCTGCCTTCAGTCTCAATCAGGAACCAAAGATCTGATCAAATCCTACTGAAACACAGTGTTTCCTTTCATAGAAAGATTGATTATAAATGTGTGTGTGTGTCTTTAGGCCTTGTCCATGGTCCTGGCTCATCGTCTGTCCAAGGAGAGGCCGAATGACGGGGTAAATTCAACAGCTGTAATAATTCAACAATAATTTATTACTAGCTCCCACATAGAAAGATGTAAAAAACAAAAACTATTGTAAATGATCATTTTAAGAGATTGTGTTCGTTATTTTTACAGATCTTGCTGAACGCTGGCTGTCCAGGATGGGTACGCACAGACATGGCTGGATCAAAAGCTCCCAGGTCACCAGAGGAGGGCGCTGTCAATCTGGTCTACCTGGCCCTGCTGCCTCCCGGAGCCACAGGGCCCCACGGGAAGTTTGTCTCTGATAAGGAGGTGCAGCCGTGGTGACCGTGGTGCATATAACAAGCATGTGGAGAAACCGTTACAGAACTTCAGTTATTAAGGAATTTAATTAATTATTAAATAATTTTTTATCTTCTTTGAAGTATTGGATTTAAAACTGATTTTAACAATGAAACAAAAACAGTGTTGAATGAAAGTTAAACTAAATTCACAGGAAACGTGTCTCAGAAATAATAAAGCTCTGTTCTTTCTATGTGTGTTTAAGTTGCCTTTGGTAAGATAAACAACACGAAAAGAAGGAAATTAGCATTAGTGAGGAAAAACAAATGTTTTCATAAATGTTCTGAAATAAAAAAACTTCTTCTGCAGTTCATTGTGTCACCACAGAGCTGTGGTGACACCTGGTGGTCAATGTGCATATTTCACAAGGAATTGAATTTGGAGGCTTTTAGTGACTTCTAGTGATTTACTCATGTAAAATGTGAAGAAACTTTGACTTTGACTTCAACAAGTGGTCGCTTATGAAGTCTGTCACACTTTCTCTTTGTTTTTATTTACATAATCAGTTAACTCCCAAAAAAGAAATGCTTTGTTCAAAAGCCATCAACCAGAGGGAGAAGGAGGACGATAAGTTATCTCAGTGGACTGTATATGTGCAGACTATAGAAAGCATTTCTATCCAGTCACAGTCATGTGATAATGTGTGTAATATTAGAAGGTAAATTATTGCAGAGCTCTACATTTGCACAGGTATTATCAGAAACATTATTATTTCTATGCAAGCTCAAATTATTAAGGGAGGAAAACAACACATCATTTTCACTGCAGCCTGTATGGTTTTAATTTTCCCAGATGTGGCTTTTCATATCATTCCCCAGTGCGTGGATAAAATCAAAACGCCCAGAGCGTTTATTAGAGTTCATCATTCAGCAGGTTTAATGCTGTTTTCCGAGTGATAAGCACGGGTTTGAACAAAAACGTTCCTATGGAAATGCAGATAGCTTTATCTCTCATGCTCCTCTCTCTTCTGTTTTCGTACCAGCAGGCAGCATCAGACAGTGTGCTGCTGATATGTGCTGGGTGTGTGGCTGTGGGAGTTGTAGTTCTGTCAGACTAGAGTAAAGCCCTGATTAACTCGTAGATAAAACTAATCCACAAAGCGAGAGAGACAGAGAGATGACCAGAGACTTGAGGGGGGGGGGGGTGATAATCCTCTAATCACAGTCGCTTTGATAATCACAGTGACCACAGTTATCAGTGGCTGTTATTGCTGCATGAGCATTATAATTACACTATCGATCCTGCAGCGGAGGATTCCCTGAGAGCTGAAAAACAGCCAGTGATACAATGCACACAGTAATCAATACCAACACAGTTCACACACACACACACAGCACAAAACAACGTCTGACAGGAGTGTTTATGTTGCTGCAACTTCACTTTCAACCTTAACGTGTAACATAAAAGAAACACGAATAACGGGTCCATATTCTCTCATGTACAGTATAGAAATAAACACAGTGTATAGAACTAGATATCTGATGTAGCGGGTATTTTGTGTGATCTTAGGTTTTGATGTGAGCATTTGAAGACAGAAGTGATACTTTATCATTGACCACATGGATATTACATAAAAAATAAATCTCTAATAAACCTTTTAAAACACTGAAAACATTTTGCAGTTAGTAAGTTTGTAATAAAAGGGTTATATCTTATTATATTCTTAAGTGGTGCTGCAGGTACAGATTCTGCACCATAATTGTTCTGATAATCATTTCACAGCCTGCCATTGTCCTATTTTGATAGGTAACCTAAAAAAAAATCTCGTCACAAACATCAACACTTAAGCTTCTTAACATCTTCAAAATTTTTCTTTTCATTGATACTTGATCGGATGCAGGGTAAACCCACTTAATTTTATATTTGGAGAGCAGAGTCGTAAAATCCCTTTAAACTGTCAGGGATTATTAAGACGTAAATGGCAGCGGGAGGATTAGGTCCCACAAAAAGTCACATTAAAATCTATTGTTCAGTTTAAAATGGGACTTTGATCACTGATTTTGTGTCTGCAGGTTTTGTTTGAACAGTTTTCACATGTTAATTATGATGTGCTCCTTGTATCATGATTTATCACGGCTAACCACAGAATGAAGTACAGTGGTCATTATTATATTTGTACGGTGTAGCAAGGGTCATGATATGTGCTGTAGTAGTTAAGTAGCTGATGTAGTATTAATACTTATAGTACTAGTGTCAATGCTGTTGCAGTTCATACGGGTCACCACTAGATGTCAGTGCAGCTGTACATCAGCGTGCAGACGTTTGTCATGAAAGATTTCTGCTCACAGCATTTTAATAAGTTTCCCTGCTGCACTGGTGTCTGAGCGTGACCTCCCCGCCTCATCCACTCTGTCACTTTTTTAGGCCGACGTCAAAGTTTGATAAATACATTTAAAGGGCTATTGTGCGTCTAAGGCCTTCTTCTTTATGGGAATGTGAAATCCTCACAGGAAGTGTTTCTTTTTTCATTTTAGGTCAGTCACCATTTATAGGTGAAAGGGTTCTTGCTTGAATTTAACTCATGCTAGGTTGAGACTAAGGGTTAGTGATTAAATGTCACATCAAATGTCGTGTTTATATGTCAGCTACAAAGTCTAAGTCATAAAATGCAAGACAACGAAGTTAAAATCTTGCCTTTGTGCTATTTTGCTCCTACTCATCTTCTGCAAATGTGCACACTCAGTCAGCTTTTTTCCTTCTCTGCTCTCCTGCATGGATAGAAACATAACATCAGAGTCAGAAGCTGCTACTCGGGGGTAGTGCTGAACCGAAATGATCTGTCAGCTCGACAGGAATGCCGCATGTCCGCTCCAGAGGCCTGTCCTTACAGGGCCAGCTCCTTATTCTCATTCTTTGTAATGGAAAGGACACCATGCTGACATCAGACAGAGCTGAGTGTCGTTTGAGCTTTGAAAATGTAGAGGAAAAAAAAAAAGCCAACATCAGCAGGGGGTGCACTTCAGTGTAAAACACACAGCAGGGACAAGGTTTTTAAGACAGATGCTGCTTTTAACGTGACTGGAGCTGCATGACACCACCTAATGGACACAACTAAGAACTGCACAAGTTCTTTGCATTTCTATAAAAAAACATACGTGGAAGTGTTTTAGGACTGGTCACATTTTCTCTTTTGCCACATCACTTCTTTGTAAATGTGATGAATGCTCTTCCAAGGTGACATTAAAAACAAGAACCTGCAGAAAAATATTCTTTTATATCTCATCAGTAAGAGTCACGGAGGGTCTATGTATGCGCTGAGATTTAAAGCTGCTCTGCTCAGTGTTTTTATATTAACAACAGATCACATGATGCAAATATCGTCTTATATTATATACAGGTGTATCTGTTTAATTTGGTTTAACTGCCTGTGAGCATTAGAAGTGAATAACTGCCTTCCCAAGAACTTCCACCTGATTCCCATCAGTTGTGACAAGAGCAGCTGTTACCAGCCCTGAATTTGCTGTTTTACAGCTGAACCTTGTTTTATGTGCGACAGGTGAAGATAATAAGAGATAATTTTAGCAGGTATTGCTTCAAAATTAGCTTACAGTATGTTTTGAAAAGAGAAGCTCAGAAGAGAAGTCAGAAACAGAGCTCGGAGACTGTGACAAAAGAATAATTGTGTGTCAGAATAAATGAGAAGTGAATGGAAGTGACAGAATAAAAACTTTTTTTTCCGTTTTCAGTTTGCTCTTCCGCCACGTGGAATGAAAACATCTCAAAGAGGAGGAAGAGGAGGAAGATGAGGAGATGACGGGCGGAGAATAACAACACTAAGTACCTCCTTCAGACCGACCTTTCATACAGCGTGTGTGCATATGTGTCTAATTATAATCGGGGAGATGGTTTGTGTCTTATTGTCTGACTTATAGTGGGGGTTTGGTATTGTTGCTGTGCCATAATGATGTGTGGGTGTATTTATGTGATAACGCTTAAATTCATCATGTTCACGTGTTTGCACAAGGTGAAAAAAACTCTTTTTCACTTCTTTTCTGCTTTTGCAGCAGAGCACACATGAATAAATGAGGTGGATTATTATCTGTGTAAGACTCGGAGCAGTAATGCCATGAATCAGTGTGTTAATAGTTTGTGAGCACTTTGTGCGGGGTGAATCATCCCTCCTAACACACAGTTCACAAGCGGCTTTACTCCACAGGTTGGTGGGAGAATAAGGAGGAAGAGGACGAGATGGTGAAGGACAGACAATATCTACAAATATCAGCTTTTGGGAATTTCAACTTTGCTTCCATTTTATGCTGCTGAACAGTTTGTTTTCTACAGTGTAGATTTGCATGTGGACGTAGATGTTGTAGATTTAGATCAATCTGACCCACAGACAAGATGACTAATTCAGACATGCTCGCATTTGATTGGCTGGAACGGAGAACGGGCTGTCTGAAGGCTCATGTTTCTTACGTACGCCCAGAAACAGAGGAGGCCGTAGCTGCCGGTCAGTGTGCTGACAACAGTAAGTTAAGCCAAAGGCCGTTGGTTCGTCTCTCAAGCATGTGCAAAAGTGTCTTTCAGATGACTTACACATGAGAAAACTGGAAGGGGGGGCAGAGCCTTTTTTATCAGGGCTCCAAGGCTCTGGAAGAACCTGCCTGAGGAGATCAGGCTGGTGAGACATTCAAACATTTAGATCTCAAAACACATTTTATTATCTTAGTTGAGTTATTGTGTGTGTGATTTTAACTGTTATTATACAGCACATTGTACTTTGTTTGAAAAGTTATTATTATTATTTATTCACTTTCCTTTATTGAGTGAACACTGTGTTAGCTGATAAGCAGTAACTTTGGGAAATTATCTGCACCTGCACATTCTTACATTATCATAATCTAAAACTCCAAAAAAGTAATTTTAATGTGGATGTTTACTTTTGACCCTGGGGAAGAATGTACTGATAAAAATTACATTTGTCCATATTGACCATTCATGTTATGATTATGTGGTACTTTTGATCACTAGACCCCCAAAACCAAATGTACAACGTGTCCACACACATTTCTCTTCACACTTGAACTATGCATCTTCTGTTAAGACTCCTTGTGAACTATGCTCTTGGCTTCTTCTAAAGCCTGAAGCAAAATGCTGCAAACTCCTCACTGAAGAATCTGAAGCGAAAAAAAGAAAGTCATGATAATGTGAAATGAAGAAAGGGCTAATTACAGACAATCTCCACCACGACTCCACTGATGCCAGGGCTTTTTTCGACGCCCTTGCTGCTTACTGCTGCAGTATCATGGTTAAATCGCCTACATTTCATTTTCAGCTGAAAAATCGCACCAGATTATAATTATGCTTTTGAACAAAGTCCATTTAGAGACAGTGAAGTTCCTGCTGCTGCGCTCATCATGTCAGCAACTACACAGCAAATTCTCTGGTGATAATAAGTTTTGATTCTTGAGCGACTGATTATTTGTTGTTGACGAGTGCTGATTAGACAGTTGTTTGTTCCCTCAAATAGCTGATAAGCCTCTGGGGCAGCTAAACTAGCTTTGATGGTGTTCTCTTATAAACACCATCTTATTTTTATGGATTTATTTTTTTATTTTTTTGAAAGTCATCCAACACTGAGGATTTTGCTGCGTAGAGATAAAAGTATGTTGGAGCACAGACAGTCAAGGCTGGTGAAGTCCTGTGGTTTGAGGGGTATTATGCTATGTTTCCAGCTGCGGAGCATGTCTCTGCACCGCAACATGTAGCTGACATCCCATACTGTCAAGAAACACCCTCAGAGCCACAGTGTCATAACAGAAGACATCAGCCCGCGTTGCAGGATTCTAGATTTTAAAGCATGATTGTAAGGGTTTCACTAGGGAAGGACCCAAGAGCACTCAAACACAGGGAACTAAAGAGGAAGTAAGTTTTAATCAATAATCAACCAGAAATAAAACACAAAATCACTCCATAAAGGAGGCACAAGGCGAGTGGAATAAAACTAAAAATAAACAGGCAACTGGAAATCCTAAATCTAAACAGAAACGGAAAAGGCAAGGACAGAAAAAACTAACTAATTGCTGGGGAACAGAACACAAAATCACTCCGTATAGGAGGCAAAAGGCGAGGTAGGAAAACAGTTAACTAAGTATCAAAGAAAGAGGTAACTGAAAACTCCAACACTAAAACAAAAGTAAATACAGAACACAACCAAAACAAACAGGGGACAGAAAGAAACCAAAGGCACAGGAGGACGAACATACAACAAAACAAGGCAGAGAGGCAAAAAAAGAAACCAGAAACAAAACCAGGGCTAGACAAAAGCAGAGTCCAAAGCAAACAAAGGCCACACAGTCCAAAGAAGAAGGCAGAGGAATCAAAAACACAAAACCAAGAACAAAACAAGATTCAGGAAAAAGACATCAGTAACAAACAGAAAATCAAGACAAAGAAACCAAAACAAAGTCCAAACAAAAGACAATAACCAGGCAACAGAATCCAAAAACCAAAGTCCAGAAACAAAGGAGTCAAAACAACCTGGGGGGGCAAGAGCCAATGTGGCCAGTCCAGGGAAGAAGGCCGGGGGCCAGGAGGGCCCCAAACAGGCTGAGCAGAGGCAACAGGGACGAAGCCAGGAGGGCCGTAGGCGGGTAGCCCGAAAGCAACAGGCGAGGGTCCAGGCGAGATGCGGGGGGGAAGCCCAGAGGCAACAGGCGAGGGTCCAGAGGAGCTCTGGAGCGACGGGCGTGGACACTGAGGGGCCCGGGGCAGACAGCCTAAGGGCGGCAGGCGTGGAAGCCGAAAAGCCTCAGGTGGACGGCCCCCTCTGGAGGTCAAGCATGAAGCCAGCGATGTACGGCGAACCCTAGGGGGGTTGGAGTAGGAAGCTGGCGAAGGAGGTTGAGCCCCATCCGGAGGGCGAACTGGAGGCTTGCGAGTAGGTGCAGGCCCGCCAGGACGCCTCAGGGGAGGAGCAGGAGAGGTGACGGCGATCTGGACGATGCCCCGCCTGGGAACAGGAACTGGAGAGGCGGCGACAGAAGAGGAGTCGTCCCGCCTGGGAACTGGAACTGGAGAGGCGGCGACAGAAGAGGAGTCGTCCCGCCTGGGAACTGGAACTGGAGAGGCGGCGACAGAAGAGCAGGCCACCTCCCTGTAAAACTAGCGCAGCAGCTCTGTGGGCAGGTTCAGGCTTTAAAAGGCGCTTTACTGGGTTTTCTGCTTGAAGAACTTTCTGACAGGTCATGCATTAGAAAGAAAAGGAAAGATATCTAAGATTTAAATGATAAAACTATACACTATAGTGAGTGGTGTGGTGGTGTGCTGATACATTTATCCCCAGTGTGGGGATAGCAAGTAGCCAAAGCAAAGGTCTCACAGATTACAGGATGATACATAGTTATGCATTTTTTTAGTCTATGAAGCCAGTAGATTAATTAGTAACTTCCAATGTCCAGTGAGTTTAAACTGATCAAAACACTGGTCCTTCACAGGCCTAATTCAGGAATACTGGATAGATTCATGATGAGCAAACACAGCTTTTCCACCTTAGCACATGAATGTGTGTCAGTGTATCAGGGTGGATGTAGAAGTGGGTATTTGCGTCTACTTTGCACTACACCAATGTTATTTGATTACCTGTGTGCTGTAATGTGCTTTAGCTTTCCATAGTTCCCCAGGACTCTTCATGGTGAATAGGATCATAATCATAAAAAAAGTCACAGAGGTTTGGTCTTTAAATATTGTCCATTTAGCATTTGGGTAAATTCAGTATATATAATTAATATATAGATTAATATATAATACAGATACCTTCACAGACTTGTTTAATCAAATAAACAAGAAACCTGTTAAACTGAGCCACGTAATCATCAATCACTTACATAAGCAGCGACATGAAGGCATCACGCAGCAATTCAGAGCTCAGTTAGTGAAAGTCACGATCGCTCTGATCTCTTTGAGCACAAACACACCCACATGCCCACACAAACAGTCAGCCTTGTAAAAAGAAAAAATCTCTCTGCACTGATACGTCTTCCCACGGTTTTCATGCTTCACTTCCACAGACACAGAGGAGCTTGAATGAATAAGAAATAGACAAAAGTGACAACTAATGATCTGACTTATGCTGCGTAGGGTAACAGGTCTCTTCTTCATTGAATATCAAACAGGCCGTGAGTGCAGATCTGCCTTTTTGCTCAGATCCTCGCTCTTGTAATGCCATATGAACATGCACTTATCTCCACCGCGTTGGGAGGGTACATCAGGCTTGGATTATGCTGTAGAAACAAAGTGCGCAGAAGTTCATGATGAATCTTTCAGTGCTATAGGAATCATCCTATGCCAGAGGGAATGCTGGGTAAAGTTCAGCTCTTTCTGTCTGCAGGGGCAGTTATCTCTTAACCTTGGTGGAGGACAGGTTCTGAACTTCTATGTGGGCTGCTTAAATAAGCTTTTACGTTAGTACACTGTGACTAAGGCAGTCATTAAATATAGTGCCTGAATGTAAATATGAAAGCTTTACTGCAGAAGCTCAGGGGCCACGGGGTC
Organism: Ctenopoma multispine; assembly: GCA_034779795.1. NCBI lineage: Eukaryota > Metazoa > Chordata > Actinopteri > Anabantiformes > Anabantidae > Ctenopoma > Ctenopoma multispine. The sequence continues at coordinate 19,010,226 of JAUYWH010000007.1, forward strand.
TGAGGTTTTCACAGGGCTCAAATGTAGATCCCTAAGTAAGTAAGATGTTCTAATGACAGGTTCTGATGCTACAACATCGACAGGTTTAATTTCACAGTAACTTCAGGTCAGGAACAAGTGGAGGCTTTATCAGGACGTCTCAGGTAAATAAACTTAGCTGGTGGTAGCAGCGTAAATTATCGACAGACTTAAACATGGTCAGACAAGCAAATAGTTCAATACAGGGAAGGCTGGAGCAGGCAGACAAAGCAATCAGGGAGCAGAACACGGTTAAACAGTTTCTTTAGGATGCGATATTACATGTTGGTCATCACTGAAAAAAAAAGAACTGAACAAGTTAAGACTTGAGAATCTTCTGTTGTATTTTAAAGGTCTTACGGTGGTATTTATTGTGATAGCTTCTTTGGCTCAGTTTCCCTCCTCTAGCCGCTACACATTTCATTTTATTGCTACAGTACATTCAAAGCTTGCTATTCAATTAAGAATACTTTGAAAACCTGAGCACTTATGACTGTTTTAAGAGGTAGAAACCTTTGAGGTGTGAGCCTGAAAAGCATCGCTGAGTCCTTTCAGACATGTGGCAGTGAAACCATCACACACACATACAGGTCAGTATAATTGTTGGCTGATGAATGCATATCTTTTTCCTTTTCAGTTATGGTTTTCAGAGGTGGCACGATTTTCTGTTAACTGCACATTTTACATTTTTGCTGAAAGATGGCTTTGGGGGAATTTGAAAGAGAGAAATGTTTTTTCCGTGTGATGTGTTTTTCCACATTAAGGTTTAATTTGGGAACAAGAGCAGTTTTTCATTATCGTCACTCGGTTCAAGTCCGAACCTGAATATAAGAAGACTCATCCACGCAGTCATCTGAGGAGTCAGCTGACTCGGAGGACTTTCCTCCTGCACACAGATGCATCCACAGCTATGGCTTGACCCCGAACTCAGGTGGATCTCACCGGCTGTCGCATCCCATCTCATCACAGCCTGTTTGGCCCATATGTTCCCATGGCAGGTGTCCTCCTCTCTCTAACCTTTTGTGCCCCATAACCCATCTTCAAACCTGGAAACTAGAATGTATTCCCTCCAGGGCACATGTATCCAACAGAGGAAGCGACTATTTTAAGGATATTTGGTCATATGTGCACAAAAATGTTGGTTCATGTTCACGCGCGAAACATGAACTGTTTATAAAAGGCATATGGATGCTCACTGGAAATAAATCATCAAACAGTCAGATTGAATCTGATGTCTAAAATGAGTTTAGGAAGAATAAGAAGAGCACAGGTCTGGAATGATCATTTTCAGGGGTGATCTTAAACCAGATTTTCTGGCTGTATTTTCATGACTCCTTGGCATTTCCTCCCATCTCTGTTTTTGTTCTCGCCTTTGGCTGATGGATTGAAAGGTTGGTGAGGCTGGAGCCAAAAAGGATTTCTGTTCTGGACTGAGATGGTTTATTGAGTGGAATTTTCTACCTGCTGGGAAGCTGTCAATATGCCAAACTTCAAATACTGCCTTTGATTTGTTACTCTATTCCATTCAACCTGTTAGGGAAGAAAAGGTCACGACGTATGTGTTTTGTCCAAGTCCAGTTAATTTCATTGGAGAGACACTTACATTGTTGACATACTGGGTGAATTATAAGTAACTCACAGATTCTTCTCTTACAGAATCTTCCTCGTTTAAAGGTGCAATGTGGCAGTAAAAGGAAATGTATAAATAGACAATCTAATTACAGGACTGTCTGTCGTCTTGGCATTTTGAGAGGACGAAGGTGAGACGGAAGCTAAAGAAGGATTTTTTGAGTCTAGACGGGACTCAAGATATCGATTATTCACATGTGCCATTTAAGATGGAAATATAAGGACAAAAGATTTAAATGTCTGTTTGCAGCAGTGGAGCAGAAGATCTTTGGTACTTTGTTGTTTGTGATTTCAGTGAGTGGAATTATTCCTCTACCCTAGTCCCCCACCCTGACCTGAGTCAGAACTAAGCTGTTAATGCCATCCTTTTAATGTTTTATTGTCATGACGCCTGTTCTTCTCCAGTTTTACTCAATGCACGACCTTCATGTTTGTTTTTTGTTGTTTGTGTTTCAAGTGAAATATCTTGAATTACGGCTCTGTAATTCAAACCAGCTCTGCACACACACACACACACACACACACACACACACAAAGAGAGGACCGCTGCATGTGCACAAGAATGGAGCAACACCCAAAGGAGAAACACAATAAAAGAAAATGGTTCAGTGAAAAAAGAGGTCAACAGAACAGCTTCTTCAAAAAGAATCTCCGATGGCAAGAGTCCCAAGGTCAGAGTCTGTGATCTGACGAAAACAGTGAAGTGTGAATCCTTTAAGATTGGAAACATTGCCTGGTGTAATGAATCGTGGCTTCAGTTATTTCACACTGATGGGAACACTGGGGAAATGGATTCACACACACAGAGTAGTGCTTTGAGGCTTTTTTAATCACAGTAGGAGGTTATGTTTCAGTCTCCTCCTCTTCTATCACCATCTCACATGGACTCCCAATTAAATTAAAGGTACAAAAAGTTCTGCACCTCGGTTCGTTCTGTGTTTTTGATAAAAGATTCAGACTTTTTCTTTAAGTGTGAACAACTCAGCTCTTTGCACCATCATGCATAAAAAGCCTCTGATCATGGAAGGATAATTTGCTGCAATAATCAGAATCAAAGCTGTTTACACACATCTCCAGAGACGTCTGTATCGTTTTCATGTAAACGCCTGTGGCCTGAATACACAAACCAACATGGATGATGAGCAAACCTTCAAAACAAAAAAAAACCACCCAACACCCAGGTCCCACATCAGGTGCCAAACAGACGCTTCAAACTGGTCTGTGGAGCACAGTCACAAACGAAAGGAAGTGACCTCTACTGATCTGGAAAATGTGTTTTGCAGTCAACGAATCCTGTAAAACAACGGTAACTTTACCATGTGTCTGTCCAGGCTGCTGTTGGGTTTGTAATGCCCCTTTGCAACACAAAGATGATGGAGATGCTGATTATCCCCGTCAGTGTGTTACAGCCTCTGCAGCTCCAGTGATGGCGTATACTCACTGCTGGAGACTAGAGCTGAGGTTTTTTTTTTCTTCTCCGTAATAGATTTTAGGGGACTGAGAAATAAAACCCATTTGTCAACATTGACAGTTTTGCCTGCAGTAAAAGCAGGAAACTCTCTGACATGCTGGACTGACTTATGAGCTTTTGGGTCTTTTGGGAAAGGCAGAAACTCTCATTTCTTTGCCTCGTTCATGTATTCTTTGGCTGCTTCTTCCTTGAATGTCTGCTGTTTCCATAACTCCCATAAAACAAATGAAATGTCACGGTTGTGTCTGGGACGGTGTTCTTCTTTTCTTTATGTGCTATTGTAATAAAAAATACACTTCAGTCCTCAGTCACCCTTTTCTCTGAGTTTAGATATGCAGATTTGTAATATTTATCACTTTTTGACTTGAAGATTCTTAACTTTAATTGTTAGGATGAGTTCAGTGAGCACTACCAGTATTTTTTAGCTTCAATGAAAATATCATATGGTTATTAATTATACTTTATTAGTTATAATAATGGTCTATTTCCACCAGGGGTGGCCGAACAAAGTTTTGGGGGTGCCTGGCCACAGCCCTGGCCACACCTCTTATGGTGGGAGGTATGAGGTGGCTCAACAAAAACAAATCATTTTCCCTGGAGATGTGGCTCAAGCTAAAGCCGTGTGTCGAAGTGATAACTACCCCTATCATGGTAAAAGTTCCCTCTCTCCTCTGCCAGCAGATGTGTTGTGTTACTGTGATATTCGTTATAATGTTATTCCCTTCACCTGTTTGCAGTCGTCACTGCCCGACTGCTGCTGACAGTTCATCCCCAAGGCAGCTTGAGTCGAGAACAAATGGCTGCCCAACTTTTACGGAGGAAAGAGAAAATGTTTATTGCTTTAAAATATTGATTGCTTGACGCTCAATCATTTCTAAGACGTTTGTTGCGCCATTATGAAATTTAATGTTAAATGTCTTCTGCAGCTAACTGCCATGCCTTTGGGGAGGGGGAAAAAAGTCTACACATTTTTCTTATGTTCTACATTTTTTATAAAGCAGGTGGCAACAGATTTAGAGAATGCACAGAGTGTCAGGGATTTAAAAGTAAACCTCACCTGTGGCTGCTCAGCTACCACCACGTCGAACCAGTACTGGAAAATGTGTGGTTAGTATGAGTCGAAATAAAATGAAATATAATGAGCAGTTAATGTAACGTGGATGTAAGTTGACTTGTTATTTAGGGATAAAGTCACACACACGTTAGGTTTATAGTTAGAGCACGGTGGGTCTGTTAATTCAGCTACTTTGTGAGTGTTTTAGAGAGAAAAATCAAATCTCAGTAGCAAAGCATTTTGATTATACATTTTATAGCTGTTCAGAATATTAAGAAGGAGAAATCAAATTATACTATGTGGACTTTATTGCTCTACATTTTACTCCTGCAAGTGAAGAAGCGAGGAGGAAGAGGAGAATGCTGCCTGGTGTAAAGAGGGTGTTTGTGAGAATCACCTCCCTGGAAATCATATCTGTAAATGTGCTTTGTCCGCCGCACTGCACAAACCTTCACTTTAGCTTTTGCCATTTTGAATGAAAATTTGTTATTAAATGTGTAAATTATGATGTGAAAAAGTTAAATAGTTATTTAATTCTTCCTGTTGTGAACCTAAATGATTGTGATCTCATGAAGCACAGTTTAAACCTGCTACCCTGTGATGATAGCTGACTCACTCGTCTTTACTCCACCATCTGATGAGGCCTCCTGGGCAGCGGGAGTCTTCCTCCTGAAAGAAGACATCTCCTGTCGCCTGTCCTGCATGTTGACAGAGCTGCTCTCCAGCATGCTTACGCCACAGGAGCTGTTGGCATTGCAAAGCTGTCACTGACATCTCTGCCTCCTTCCAACACTTCCTGCTCCTGTTTGGACTTTTCAGTGATGCTGCAAGAAAAAAAAATGCAGAGTCACATAGAAAAACAAAGTCCTCCCAGCATGCAGCTGCCACATGATGCTTACTGCATGCTGGGAGCTGATCCAAGCGTCTGTGTCACTGTGATTTGTGTTAACGTTGAAAAGAACATGACTGTTGGGAAAATAGTGAGGTGAGTAACGAAACATGTTTCAGTCTATTAACTGTCACCGCGCTCCATTAAAAAAAATAACTGCAGAAGATACTGATAATAATAATCCTGTGATACTGCTTGGAAGTTCTGTAGATGTGAATGCTAATTCATTTATTTCTTCTGCATTTATTTCTCTCATGAGGTCGTGTAAAAAGTGACAACCCTATTTGGTATGAAAATAGAGCAAATCTGCGAACATGTGGATCTAGAAATTAATTAGTGATCGTACTAGTCCTATATTCTGTGCTGGGAGATATAAAGAATTTAAATACCACATTTCACACAGTGAGTGGAAATAAAAATAGTAGAAATAAAACTCTGCTGTATGTTTAGACAAGTTACACATACACACGCCACAAGCAACTTGCTGATTTGCTCAAGGGTGAAATTCAACACTGGACAAACCAGGAATTTAACCACCAACCGTGCAGTTCGTGGATGACGGCTTCACCACCTGAAGCACAGCTGCACATAAATTCTTTCCAGCTTTAAGCCAACTAATCAGTTAATCATTTCATTTCCAGAGTTTAATCTAAAGTAGTAGAAGTAATTACAAAGATCCTTTAAATCAACATCCAGACGCTTCGAGTCGTTTCCAGAAAGATGCGTCTCAATGTACCTCAGCATTTTAAAGGTTAATAATCAGGAGGTTGCTCGCGGTGCCAAATTGTATAATTAGAAGCAATAATTATTTTGTTGGTGCCCCTGATAGATTTCATTTAGACATTAATTTGGAGGATTTCAGATGGTGTCTCTTTGAAGAGAAGCGTTTTTTTTATTTATTTTGTTATAATGATGTTTCTTTTTTAAGGCCCAATATTTAATATCTTTCTGTGATGCAGACCCATTGGACAGCAGCAGTAGTGCATATTTATTCTTCAAACCAGTCAGAGATTATTTCAATTATTTCTGCTTGACTGTTTGACTTGAAGTTTTGCATCATTCGTATTTACTTTACTGGGTGGAGTGTGGGAGAGTGAGGCGGAGCAGGGAGAGGAGAGGATTGATTTGCTGCTGCTGGCCTGATTCACAACAGTTGTATCTTTAATTAACGGTGAAATAAACAAAATGGCACATTAAATGGCCACCGTACTGTGCTGCCCACCACCTGTGAGCAGCAATGCCCACGTTAAGTCTTCCTGAATCCCTTGGCTTCACTTTAACATCTACCTTGCTTTTTAATCATATAAGTGCAGTTCATCACCTGGTAAAAAACACAAGCTGCTGACACTTGGAGGAACTAGTGTGATGGCTTGGACAGAGTCCTTCTTGATTTGACGTATCATAGCTCATGCTCATGCTTTCTTTAGGCTTTTTATTTTATTGTAATGTCAGACTTACTCTTCTTATCAGACATTTGTGTTGCTATTGGTGGTTAAGAAACACCACAGAGGCCATGATGCATTGCGACCATGTCTACAACTCTCTTTAGTTTAATAGAAGAAGAAGATGATTTTTCATTGAAACTTTCAGAGTTTCGCCCGCAGCAGACTTTCTCATTGTGTTCTAACCAGTGTGTAACTACACGTGCCTCTGCAGTATGCGTCTCTGCTTTTATCAGAGTGTCATGTTTTGCCTGTTGGTGCAAAATTGCATCTCTTCAACCGGCCCTGTAATAACAAACATTGATTTTTTTCATATGGCCCATCAACCCCAGGTTGCGTGCAACGATTTAGGATTTCCCTGCTTTCTTTTGAACATCCCGACCCCAAACAAAATGTCTTCTCACTGTAATTAGCCTGGTGTCTCCGCTTTGTGCCCGTGGCTGAAGCAGCAACACTATTTCTCCGTTTTACAAGAAACTGTGTTTTATGTGATTTTATAAGCTGCTGAGAAGCTCTAATACTCCCTGAGCGCTATGCAAGATGAGAAGGTGAAGAACAGGCGAAGGAAATTTTCAAGTGATTTGAACAGAGGATGTGAGGGAATATGAAGAGTGCAGGGGGAGAGAAATGGAGGATGTGCAGAGGACACGGGCAACGGAAGGCGAGAAGAGAACACAAAGAAAGAGATCGATGAGCTGTGAGAAGGAGGAAAGGAGGAATCAAAGGCACAGAAGAGGGCAGGATGCTAATCCACTACTATCCCTGGAGACGCCTGCCAATGTCACTCTCAGAGCACTTGGGGAGAGCAGAGGCTTCGTGTGGAGCCATTAAAGAGGAAACACGGTGGAGGGGATGTCGAAGCTGCACCAGTCACAAACGAACATTTACAGGCTGTGTAGAAATAAAAACTTGAGTTTGTTTTTTGACTGTTGAAGGCACAAAGTAGAGTGGACCCTGAGTGTAGAAATGTCTTTCTGAATCATTTGACTTTTCAAAAAACACATCACATGAAATCAATCCAAATGAATCTCAGCACTAAAATCACTTTGATGCATTAGCTTACTGTAAATTTGTCCTCAATCTAGAATAAGCTTAGTAGAAACACAGCTGAAACTGTTGAGGAATAACCAATCAGATAGATCAGGACAGAGCAGTTGGCAGTGACTGGGCTCTGACTTGTGCCGTTCTTAGGGCGTGTTTTGCTGAGCAGGTAATTAACCCTTGGATGCACAACCTACATCCAAGGTAGAATATCCGATTGGCTCTGCACTAGCTGAGGTGTAATCCTGTGTAAACTGTGCTGCAGAATTATTCACAGGGGCAATAATTTGCGCCTCCATTTGGATGTTTGATTATATGTTTTCTGACTGCTCAAAGCAGTGCGTGGAAAACAGTGGGCTGCAATGTTTATTACCAAAGCCCCCTATGGCAAAAGCAACCCCTGCTGCACCAACACATGCCCCTTTGAAATTAATGAGGAAGGTCAGAGTGAGCACAATCACAAAGATGAAAGCTAGAAATAAGAAGAGGAGGGACTTCCAGCTCCTAAAGCCCAACAGAGTCTTGTCTTCCATGATTTGAGGGCAGAACACGAGTCTCTGATGAGGATTAAAATGGAGGGGAAATGTTCTGAGATCAGGAATACACAGTGTGTCTACAGTATGTGTGAATACATTTAGTTACAGTTAATGCGTGTCTGGGGGCCCATTTCTATTTTATTGTGACTCCACTGTCTTTTGGATTTTAACATTGAGTCTACGCTTTTCTATGCTCCACTTAAAGCTGCAGACATTTTCACATCAACATGAATCTCTTCTATGAGTCTGAATGAAATACATTTATATTACACTTCCTAGATTAAATGACTAAGGGCCCCATCTCCAGGTGAGTAGAAGAAATGTTGGATAGTGGTATGTGTGTAGGGAAGATGTTTTTCTCTACAGAAAACAGTGGTGACCAAGTTGCACAAGCACAGCCCCATGATGCAGTTCAGCACAATCCAAGTCTAGTTCCAAGATCACACTCGGGGTAGACAGAAAATCCTTCCTCAAATCTAAAACATCTGTTATCTAAAGACCCATTTTTCAGAACTAGAAATCTAGACCCAGTATCCAAATCCTAATACAACATTCAGGGTTCAGAACAGAATAAATAGAGCTGACTGGAGCGTAGGTGTGTTCAATGCAATGAACAATCTGCCACTGAGCAAATGGAGCAGAGCACAGGTAAAGTAGACCGGTGAGCAGGTGCATCCCATCAGTGGTGATCACCGAACCAAGACAGAGTGGGGAAAACAGAGAGACAAAGAAGGAGAAGAACCAGGAAGTCAAACTCAAAATGTTTCTTTCTACCAAAACTTCTTTCTGGAGTAAACAAACATCATCTGATGAATTCAAACCGCACACATTATGTTTATATATATATGGTTCATATTTGACATGGGATGAGTAGATAGGACTCAAAATCTGCCAAAAGACAAAAATCTGCCACAGTTAATTTTGATGGAAAATTTATATTCAGCTCACATGTTGAAAAGAGGTGCAACTGTACCCAGCCACATGCGGCCCCCTGCTGTTCGTACCCTGAGTGCCTGCCTTCGGATAGTTTTTTCATGTTGAGCTAATGTGATTATGAAGTTATGCATTTTTACCACACTGCATGTGTACAAAAATAAATCGAGGCGTTACAATTTAGTTCCTGCACCACTTCCTCAGGTGATTCCAGTCAGTGATCGTTGCTTCGGCAAAACAGCAAACAGGATTTTATACGTCAGACACCTGGTAGTTAGTTAGTGAAGCTCATTGTTAATGATTTGGTAAAAAGTCTTCTTTTAACAGTAAACTTATTTCATTATGTGTGAGACTTTAAATAAACCCAAGACAATTTATCCATTTATTAAAATTATTATTCTATTTTCAGGGTACAGTAGATGATTGAAATGTGATCAGACTTAAGGCTCACATTAAAAACAGTCCTGGGTTCTAATGTTCATTTTTTGTCATAATCCCAAGCTGTTGAGTTTTATTCTGTCACTTTTTCTCAGTACTGCCCAGATATGTTCTGCTCTTCCACAGCAGTCTTTTTACCCAGCGTCATGTGGGAGATTCAAAGAGGAGGAAATCCAGGAGAGACACTTCCGTCTCCACCCAGCTCTTATGGAACCTCAGCTCAAAAAATATTCAGTCATCACCAGGAATTACTTCAACCTCTTTGGAAACTAGGAAGAGGTAGTAAGTAATGTGGATCTATTCCCCATCTTTATCCACGACTGTTATAAGATGGTTAAGACTTGTACAAACAAAACCCTGAGTATGTTTGCATAGGCGTGGACTGTGTGTTTGTCTCTGCGTGTGCTTTTCAGATAACCCTCAGAAAAGTTGATTAAGTGATTTTCGTTGCTGTAGCACCGGCTGCCTGAAGGCGTCTGGTAGGTGATGGGATTCTCCAACCATTAGACTTACTCACCCAAGAATATTATTATTGATTTGGATCTTGAGCTACGGCCTATTGAATACACCAACTTGTTTTTTCAACAGCAAACAGCAGTAGTGGGAGCTATCGTTCAACACTAATGACATCATTTTGCAAGGATGCCTTCTCTCTCCTGAACGGGCGCTGTAAATATATTTATTTATCTCTTTCACAGGCAAGTTCGAGAGGGGAGAGGAGATTACCTGTCGAGATTATGCTTGATGATTAATGTTTGTTTGGGCACCATGAGATAATGCGCATTTGATTTAATGACTAAAATGAATCGCTTCTATGCAACCTGCAACTTTAATAGCTCTTTCCGAGGTGCAGGACGTTGGGACTAAAATGTCTGAATTTCTAAACAGAGGGAAGATTAAAAGACAGAAGTATGTTAATAAACCTGTATTTCTTTTATATTTGACAATACTGTCTAATTTATAGTCATGGGATGTATTATATAAGGTGCAAATTAGAAGGTTACAGTACAGTCCAATGCTTATCTTACACAATTATGAGCATTTTTATGCAGATTTGTTTTTTCATATATGTTATTTAAAGACTAATACATATAATTTTAAATACATAACATAAGAGGGAGTAGATATAATTACAGACAAAATCCAGGATCACATGTTGTAGCAAATCCGACATATTTCACTCATCATTTCTGGAGCAGTAATTGTCATTACTGAAAGAGAACTCATTAGCCTAACTATAAAGCACAATTTCATATTGGATATCTTTTTAATTAGAGAAATGTCTAGCGGATGATTGAAATGCAGTTCAGTCAGTGCATCCATACTACAGGGACGGTGTGTAGCCTAAACTCATAGCATGAGAAGTTTCATGCAAAGAGGGAACACATGCAGATGGTATTCCTGCAGCACAGCCTGGAGCTAATTTCCATTAGTATTCCCATGTTCTTACAAGTATATCCTCTGTGGTGTGTTCCTGCCACATTAGTGGCATTTATAGTAAGTGAGCCAAGAGGCTGCAGTTAGCTCAAACAACCCGGAGTGATGGACCACAACCGTGCATCAGGCTTTCAGTTAGCTACACCCCAAGAGAGGGAAACTGCTAATAAATGAGTCATTCCAGCTGGTTTGCTCCATGGTGGCTGTGGGACAGTGGATTGCAGAGGTTCAACTGTAGCAGCACAAACAAATCTGGTATGACTGTTGTGTAATCGCCTCCCAGCAGTCAAAAGTTTTATCTCTCGTATAATTTAGGTTCATGTGTTTATCATTAGCAAAATCCAGGAACACATCCTGCTGCTCTGTTTAGCAGACAAACCATTTATAGTGTATGTCTCTCATTGATAGGAGGAAACATAGTGGTCAACTATCTCACTGTTTGTTGTGGTTTTTTTATTTAGTTTTGCACAAATGTGGACGAGAGTTTTAGGACTTTTGACTTAACTAGCTGTAATAATTGTTAATTAACTCCATTAAGTATCAGGTGCAATTACCACAGGCTAGTAAACCGATAAACAGAGCCAGCAGGCTGTGGGATATAAATGAATCATACGAGCGGCTGCACTTCAGCATATAGGAAGTGACAAAGGCAGTGAGCCTGTATGAGAACTGGTATCACCTGCAGTTGAACTGAGTTGAGTCTATTATATGAATTTCAAGTACTAACCCGTCTCAGCAACATGCGACTATCGAAAGCCTTAAGGCCACCTGAACTGATTATAGCAACCTATGCCACATAGAACTAAAGTGAGTTCGCACTGTGGTGCAATGCTGTGCAATATAGCCAAAATCTCTTAAGTAATTTCCTGCAAGTGATTCGCTTTTTTTGGGAATGCAGGTCATGGCTGAAAGTTGAGAAATGATGGCTGAATTGAGCCAGCAGCTACACAGTGTTCATGTGAAGACGAAGGAGATCATTACTGATCTTCCTGGGATCCATTCTTTCTGTGTCACTGGCTTCCAGGATTATAGACACAAACAAAAACAAGTTACCGCGCAGAATTCTGCCAATTTGCGGAGAGTCTGGTAATGAGGAGGCGACTCCCCAGCTCGGGAGCGTTAACAGGCCCACAGCCATGAACAAGACGTTCCAGTGTGTCCTCACCCTCCCAGCATGTAGTCAGTCACACGCTGTCATGTGCACTGTGTTTGCAGTTGTGAGCTTAAGTAAAATTAGCTTTTAGCAGGTGTGGATTTGAATATGTTGAATCTAGTCAACACTGTGCACCTGCCAAGAAAACCCAGCGCCCCCTCCCTCTGTTGTTTGCTTGCGTCATTTCAGCACCTCTCACTAAAACATGTGATATTATATATATGACATCTCTTAAATGATCTGTTTTATTATTCTACATTTCTCATCCCAAATGCTTCTTCATATCCGTACAAGGAGAGCAACACTTAATAAGACTTAAGAGTGCAGACCTTATTAAGATAAACATGAGGAAAAGGAAACGACTATGTGGCAAAAATAATAAACTGAACAAATAGGACTTTTTTTTGCGAAAGCATACGGGGTTAAAGGTGACATTGTTCATTTCTTCTTTTAGCTCATTATTGGCTTTTTATTTCTTGAGGTAACAGTCTGTGTTATCATAATGAGTCAAATTTGCACTGTCACAGTTTAATTACATAATAATGAATAGCAACTTTATTTTGCCAGGTGCAGATTTTAAAATAATTATCAGATCAGTAACATTCAGGCAAACGGGTGAAAGGGCAAAGCAGGACTGTCATACAGAAAACAGGCATAGTTCGGCAACAGGTAGGTGGAGGTGAAGACAGCAGACAAAATGAGGTCCAAAGGGTGGGATTCGTTGGGTTTTCTACATGATTCTGTGTAGTTATATTGTTATATTCTGTTTGTTTTTTTTACATATCTCAGTGCTGCCTCCTGTGACCAAAGTTCATAATAGCATGTAAATCCAGAAACCTTAAGCTGCCCTGAAAAAACAAACAGTGGATGATGGACAACAAGGCAGAGCAAGGAGTAATGTTTAAAAGCCTTTATCATCATCCTCACTGGGCAGAAACGGTAAAACTAATTGTTAATAGTGACATTACACCGGAGCTGGATCTTTCTCAGTGTCCGGTCACTAACTGATATCCAATAAAAGGGTGTTGACTAAAAGACTTGCGTGAAGGATGCTCTTGTCTTCCCTTGCTCATGTCTCTTCCAGCCGGCCTCCTCATTGCTTCCTTCTCCGAGCAGAAATAAGAAAATTGAGATTTCCTTAATGATGGGATAGCAAGAAGACGTGAAGCACTCGCTGAGCAGAAAAGAAAACGTGGCCGAACAGGATGCTCCAAGAGCATTTTTCTTTTCTATCAAATCCAATGTAAAGTGGAACTTTTGATTGATGCTCGACTTGCCCGCTGTTGTTTTTAGTCACTGTGGACTTTGTTTGGCTTCATCTATTCAATATTTGGCTGAGATCGACCCATCTAAGAATCACTGCAGCTCTTCAGCTCTGCTTATGAGGGAAATCTGCATTCAGCCAACCTCGTTTATTTAGTCTGCTTGTCTATAAAAATGAAAAAGTCTTTGAATTATTGAACCAAAAAAAAGGTGGAGAATCTCATCATCTGCTGTGTACCCCCCTCCTGCCAGCTGAGACATTTCTGTCATGCTTTGCGTAGCTGTTGGAGCTTCTGCTCTTCTGAAAGAGAACTGCAGCTCTCATAAAGATCCAGTCCTGCCCTCTGGATGTTATTCCAATTAAATACTAAAAAACAGCTCATTGGAACAGATGGTAAAAGTATGTAATCAATCATTAATCTTCACTTGGCTTCTGATTTGTCTTATTTTGAGCATGTTGTTCTTCAGTCTTTCAAAAGAAGATAAAAAAAGGAAGATTTTTATATAGATTTGCCCATAGCAATTACAGATCTAACTCCAAACTCCCTTATTTATCTCAAGTTTTTCCTGTCAGTGCTTATATTTTATTAATAATAAGCACAACTCTGACAAATTTGAGTCAAGTTTTGGAGCACTGCACAGCATAAGGGCTGATTCTCTCCTCCTTGCTACTGCTGCTCTAATACCTTTAGTCTCAGGGCGCCATTTTACACCACAGACCATAGAATTCGACTTAATGTCCCGAACAGTGATTTGTTACCGCAGACACCGGTCTCAAATGGTTCAGATCACACCTTGCTGTTAGGTCACTTTCTGTTGTTTCAGGAACTCCATCATCCTCTGCAGTCAGAGTGGCGTTTTCCCTGCGGGTTTATTTCCACACTCACAGTGTTGTGAACAGAAAACAACTGAATTTTGCTTCTTGGAAGAAGATGTTGCAGTTTAGTGATGACGGTGTGTGATTACACATGATGGACTTATGAACCGCTGTAATTAAAAATGTAAATAACAACACTATTTAAAGAAATGATGTACTGCACAGAATGATGTATTTCGTATACTGTCTTTCCATTTCTTGAAGTATGATTTAACTAAAAATCGGTAAAATATTAAGATCCCATATGCACAAGCAGCCTTCATCAGTAACTATTTCTGTTTCTGGAATGTACCCGGGCTGTTTAGAGAGAAATAAGCTATGCTATATAGGGGATGTCCCCCCTGAGAGATCCTGAAAGGACCATTTTGTGTCTAGCAGTCAAAATGAAAATAGATGCACAGTTTACAGAGATAGCTATGTGCACGTGGAGACAGCTGTGTACGAGAAGCACATAAATACAACTGTCAAAGGACAATTACCACAGTAGGAGAGCCGCTGTGAGAGAAAGTGTGAAGAGCACAGCTGGACGATCACCAACTAACAACACCTGACGAGTAGATAAGCACAAATAAATATATGGTATTATGGTATGTTTTTTTTAAATCCCACAGCCAAACTAAAGGTCAGCTGAAGTGTGGGCGCAAGAATTGTGATAACCAAGACACGGGGCACTGTAATATGTGAGTAAGAATCCAGCAGGAGGCAAACTGCAAATTATAAGTTGCCTGTTTGTTTGAAATATAGACATCAATACAGATCAATACAGATTAGTTGGGCTGCTGAAGCTGTCCATTTGGCAGCGACTCCATGTTCTAGGTGAAATGTAAGAAAGAGAGTGTGCAGAACAGAAACACTTGTAGCGATCAAAACCTATTATCATGTACTGTACATAGAAACCACTCAATATTTCACAAAGACCAGCTCCGAAAATCAAACTGTCAAACTGTCTCTGTGAATTCATGGGGATAACCTCACAATAACTCCATTCTGAACATCACCATCCTGGTGGTGGACGTCGTTTTGATGCTGCTGGTGGAAAGGAAAAGGTGGTAAATGGGTTTTGGCGCCTGTGTTAGGAGGTGGAGGCAGATACGGTGCTACAGATGCGTCTAACTAGGCTGATAAAGGTCGCTGATCAATCATTTTTACTCCTTTTGGTTAAAAGAGAAGAACTTTTACAGCTACTTGATTGTGTGTCGTGAACCAGAAGGGAGTTTTTAAATTTAAAGGTTAATAGAGGGAAGCGGGAGAATAAAGGAATGGACCGAAGCCAAGGGGTGTGGCATGGACGGCATAATGAAGGAAGAAATAGAGGAGCAATAATAAAGTGGTCCTCTTGATTAAACTTTTGCTGAGCTCCATTTATTTTGTTGCGTTGTGGACACACAGGATATATGGTCATAAAAACAGCACTTTACAGATACAATAAGATAGATTAATTAAACCTAAAGCCCAGGAATCGAACTTTTTCATATTCCGCTCACAAAACACAATTAGCCTGCTTCATTATGACCTTGACAAACGGTGCTTAGCGCTCTGCTAGAAATGTAGTGATCTGAATCTCACTTTATATGTAAATAGACCTGATTAATTCAGAACAATGTTGTTTTAGATTTTTGC
>JAUYWH010000007.1:19036139-19096599 GCA_034779795.1 Ctenopoma multispine
ACACACACACACACACACACACACACACACACACACACACACACACACACACACACACACACACACACACACCATCAAGAAGTTCAGAAATAGTGGTGGGGGGAGAAGGTGCTTTTTCAGACTCGAAGAAAACCACATCCTTGTTTTATCACCACAGTATTTTTCAGAGACATGAAAACCTCTCCGAAAAACCACAGAGGAGATTTAGCTGGCCCACAGAGAGAATCCTGCGAGTGATAAGAGAGGATGATGTGAGGGTGCTAATTCCCGAGATAACATTCACTGACAAATCTCTCTTTTGATGTGTTGAAACACAATCAGATTGGAAAAATCTATGAAGCGCAGTTCAAATATAGACCCCGGAGCGACGTGGGAGCAGCTAGAGGGGGTATTACAGGGAGATTGTGTGCAAGTGAGGTGAGATAAGTGACCGGCCTTTTATCTTTTATAGGAGCTCATTACATGTACAAGCATTAACAGACATTTTCATTAATTCAGTTTCATGCAGATCCAATCCGTTTGTTGCTAACGTCAAAGTAAAATCTCTGTGTAATGTGATGCAGGTAGCTTGTAATAGAGAGAAATGTTCCACGGAAGCAACACATGAGCATTTACACATATAATATACAGTATATGTAGGTGTGAATGCGTAGGTGTGCACTCACATGCAGAGGCCGCCTCTGTCTAACGAATGGCTGCTAAGGTATTACAAAACAAACTTAGAGAAGGAGGCAGAAACTCGCATGGTTCTAAAAAAGAAAACCCGGCAACAGTGGACGAAAATACAAAAATGTGTGCAGTCTCTCCGTCAGCCATTTTGGAGACAGCTTTATCTTAAAATAGTAGTAACAACACAGGACATTCTGTATCCCTGTCAGCCATTTTGTTGAGATAACACTAGGCTTTTCTAACAGGCATGTAATAGAGCGGGCAACCTTTCTTTAAAGCATTTTCTAACTGTCATATACTATCTGCACACCCCTCTATCACATTCTTTTACTTCCCCGCTGCTGCTTTTTTCCATTTTACTCTATTTTTGAACGCTTTCTGTCTGTGTCAGGACGCATTCAAACATCCTGTCTCTCTATTTCTGTCTCTGTCTCCGCATCTTTGCCTCGGTTTCTTTGGAGTCATGGTCAAATGTCTCCATGGCAACGCAGACTGCTATGCAACAGGAGGGGGGGGGGTGCTGGTGTCTGTCTGTCCATCTGCTGTGAAATATTAGATTAAAGTGTGAAGGAATTAGTATGTGAATGAGTACCTAAATGTGTGACTGAGTGATGTGTACATATGAGCCCTACCTGCTGCCTTTTTGCACAGCTTGTTCATTTGTATGTGCCACATTTCACCCGATTTAGATGAAGTATCTGCGCATGAATATATTATTTTATATAGGGGAGAGAATTTTCATTCTGTGCAGTGGTGTGAACAGATGTTCCAGGGGAAGAGGCAACTTCAGCAGAGCCGCATTTGTCGACCAGAGAACACCCAGATGACATTTTGGGTGACCAGGGGATTCTTGGGTTGATACATATGGGGTGACCAGAAGACAGCTGGACCAACCAGAAAAGCTTTGTGATGACCACAGAACTCTTCATAGGACACTGAGACCCCACAGTGGAGGGTGCAGCCACTGAGGGACCAGAAATCAGGGTTAAACCAACGAAACCTGGCAGACCAGAGGAAACCAGATAAGAACTGGGAGAACTGAAGGACACCTGAGCTGACCCATGGACCATCTGCTGTTTAAAGAATAGAGCTGATCACAGGGCTCCTTGAGGGGCACTTGAGCTACCCAGAGGGCACTTACTCTCACCAGACGGTTACTTAGGCATGGACTTCAGATGACCAAACGACACTTGGGCTGACCAGAGGGGCACTTGTGTAGCACTGGGGCCGATGCAAAGAGCACTTGTGCCGAGGAAAGGCACACTTAAGCAGCTCAAGTGTCCCTCAATAGTGACATTCAGGCAAAAATGAAGCATGAAATATCCTGCTTAAATAAAGACTCAAATTAAAGGGAATTTGAGCGCTTAGAGCAGAAATGGCAAGGGCGATCACCACTCTGTTTCTCCCCTTGGCACAACTCTGAACCCACCGTATAGATGCTCTTTTCCATGCATGTGCACTCGTGTGTGTGGGAGTGTGTTTTATTCATTAGTGTCTATCTCTGTTTCTATTAGTATGCACGTAGGTCATGTGGAGCTTTATCCTGAATCAGGACGACTGGGATGCCTGAAGTGAAACTTCCCCAGTCCAGGTGGGTAAAGAACTGACTCATGACCCATCGAAAATGGGTCAAAGCAGAACGCCTTTCACACCGAATATCCATCCTTCTAATCATGTTCACCGATCATTTGCATTTCTCCCGGCTACTGCGCACATGCAGGCTTGCCTGAGTATAAACCTACTGTGCTACATTTGAATGCTAAGATTTAATTGTTGGTCTACTTGCAAAGACATCACATACGTTACAAAGCTCAGAATCCCACCTCACTGTAGCTTAGGCAGGACAAGACATCAGAGAGCAGGTGAGAGAGTGAATGTACAGCGTGGATTGTGTTCTTAAAACCACAAGCACGAGGCGAAGCATTTACTTTGAACTTGTGTGACTGTACTACAGACCACAACATGGCATGACCTTGTTTTTATCTTTGCTCAGCAGATTGGAAAACAAAAAACTGGAGGAGGAAATGAAACAAAATCCAGAGCTTGTGACAGGCCAATATTTTTCAGTTAGAGGCTTTTGCTGAAATGACTGAAATGAGCACATGGAGGATACAGCAAAGCAGCAACAGGGAGAAAGAAAGAAAGATCTTCAGGCACCGAAAGCACCATCTGTTTTACATAGTCAGGTCCTGTAAATATAGTAAGTTTCAGTGGTCTGCATGACACCAAAATATTAATATAGTGTATACATAAATATGGTCACATATGCACACCTTGAGGGCAGATTTGTTTTTTCTGACCACATATGTCAGTCATAATAATATTAAACACATTCTTTTCACCCTCTTTGTGCTTCAGACTCCTTCTCGGCTGAGTCCACTTCCTGAAGGTGTTGGTAGGCGGGGCCTGAATACTTGGATCCCCCAATGGGATTTAGTCTTCCTCTTGGTATGGGCGGGGTCCGGCGTGGAGCCGACCAGTGAGCTGCTCGGGTTCTCTGATCTGGGCTGTGAGACAAGGACCCACTTCTAAAAGAGAAAAAACAAGCGACAAAAGATTCAAGAATTAAAGGTAATGATTGTATCTGACATCATATCATATTTAATTTTTATTAAATGGCTAATGTCCAACTTATTTCCAGTTTATTTGAGCTGGCTGGGGTTTGTGTTGATGATCTTTAATCCCTAGCAACTCACATCACGTGCTGTCATCATCACAAGAAGACAATGCGTTTTCATTCACTCTTCTTTGGTGGTGCATCATACATTTGTCTGTTTTTGGGTCAACTACACTTTGAATTGGATCTAATTATCCATTGGTCTATTTAGATCATATTAGATTTAGTGGCTCCAAATGTAAAAGAATTGTGAAAACAAATCTCTAGTAAGCATCATTTCTAAAAGGATGTCTGTATTAATATATGGCCATGTCTTCTCTGGACTACTCCAGTCTTGGGCTAAAAAAGCAAGACTTGTAGAACAAACAAATTGAAAGGCTTAGGTCATGCGAGGTCAGTAACTAGCAGACAACCAGAGAGAGCAAACAAATTAAAGAGAGATACAAGAGGTATCAGGCTCAGGTAGGCCAACAGCTAGTAAACAGGCTGCAAAGTAAAGCTACACAAGTGCTAGAACAACACGGTGAGTGATGACAGCTATGGGGCTGATACATATACAAAGAGGTTGATTGGTTAATGAAAAGCAGGTGTGCAGGTGGGTGGGGAGGTCAGGTGATGCATGTGCAGACAAAGTCAGGGTGGCAAGGTTTGATTTTAATGCAAAACCAGCAACTAACGTCAAGAGGCAGGTGATAGTCATAAAATAAACACAAAGCCTACAGGTTGTCAGCAAGTTTTACAAATGCTGACAGGGAAATAAATTTTCAGAGGACTAAATATGAACTTAACTCAAGATCTTAAACCTTCAATACTTTTGTCAGAGTCACTTTACTTTGCTTGCAATGAGAAAACAACACATCCACAAACTTGCTGTTGTGTGACTGAAAAAAAATCTGATGTATATATGAATAATTTACAAGCGTAATGCTTACAGCATGTTAGAGCATGTCTAAGTACATTTTGACTTCCTTTACTGAACAACCAAATGTCTGCTTCATGCTGCAAATTAAATAATTTTTATTTCAGATTTAATTTTAGTCCCAAACCTTTCTGAAACCCTGGACAGTTTCTTTCTGGCTATTTTGGGCTGCGCTATCTGAACACACTCCGCTGTCCAAGTCTTTTCCTAAAGTGATGCATTTGCAAACAAATAAACCTCTATCACCCACAAAGGATGCAGTTTGTGGTAACAGCAACAGACTGCCAGCCTGTGATCAACTCAAGTCTTCCCTGAGAGAGAGAGAGAAACATCTTACAAGAGTTTTCCGAAAAAGGTTAGAGAAATGGACTTTGTGGTTGGAAAGCTGTCTGATCGTATTTCTGGTTTGTCTGGGAAAATCTCCTCTCAACTGCTGCCTGGATCCCCTTGAAAAAAAGGTGATTAACCCCCAGCTGCTCTGGTGGAGTTGCTTAGTAGTAAGAAGTTGAAAGCTGTGGGTGTACTGAGAAGCTCTCAGGTGTGAATTTACTGAGCTGCGATGAGAGAGAACTAAATTGTAAGAAAAACATTACGTGTGCATTTTCATCATTATTTCTCCCTGGGTTAGTAAAAGTTAAAAAAAACAGGTTTTGTTTCCACTCTGTCTTTTCTCTCACAAACACAAAACCTGGTGCAGAAGGTTGTTTATTAGTCAGTAATTATATTACTGAAAACATTCCTATAAAAGCAGAATTCCAATAGATCTGTCGCTCTGACGTACAAACCTAATTTGCAGGAACTCCCTTCTCTTTGGCACAGCGCTGCGAGTGTGTTTGTTCATGTGTATTGTAACAGAAAATCCATCCTTGGCAAAGATGTGAATTTTAACTCTGTCAGAAGTAGGCACTCGTGTTTGTGTGTGTGTGCATTGCTGCTGATGAACATGCCAAAGCCCAGCCAGCTCTAACACACCACTGAGCAGTGTGAGAAAAAGCTTACTGGAATTTCCACGTCTGCACTGGCTCATAATTTCCCACATGTGCTTCCCATTTTATCTCTGTCAGATCTCCTCTGCGTCCAGGACTGTTATAGATATGGTTATTAACATGTTTATAGCTTTAATTATAATTACTCTCATTCTTCCGTAAATCAGCAATTAGCATTGGCTGCACTGTAATGTGGATAATTCAATTTCTCTCTCCACCGCGTCCCTGCTGATTACAGTAAAGGATGTGGAAATTGCCTGTTGTTGTTATAATCTGCATTATTACAGTTTCTGAATAGAGGGGACAGCTGCATCTCGAGTGTAACCTTCCACCTGCGTGTCTCAGCGTGTGCAGTGACGTGTCATACCTGTGATGTTTCGCTGTGCTTCTGGAGCTGTTGCAGTGCGCAAAGCTGGACTCAGACATGTTTCCCGGGCGCGACTGAGATGAACGTTTGCAGTACTGAGGAAACAAACAAGAGCAACAAGAAGTTTTTAAGTGTAGCTGCCGTTAAGAAGAGTTAAGCTATGACATATGCTTCACAGAAATCACAACGGAGGGTGTTAAAGACGGCATGTGATATACACTGAAAATAACATTCATCCTTCTTAAGCATGGTATAGTAAGATTTCATCTCCAGCAGCTCTCACACTGAGAACCTCAGAGCATCAGTGTCTACTGCACTGATCGTGGGAACTGATTGTCAGAGTCGAAATGGAGTCGAGGTATATCTGTGTCTTTTTTACATCTCTCTCAACATGATTCTTGCCTTTCTAGAGATGGAGGTAAATTGTACTGTGAGGAGAGCAGAGTGAAGCGGCTGATAGCTTGATAAAATCAAGAGTGAACAGCTTCTGGTTGTGTCACAAATCTTTGAGCAACAATCAAGGTTTGGCAGCGTCGCAGATGCTGAAGATGGCTGGATGTCTAACAGCTGGGAAAGATTGCTGCACCCTCAGATACACCCTTGACTTTACACCCAGCTAAAACAGTCCAATATAACAATCCTGCAATACAGTACAGTAGACTATCGGGAATATTAGGATACAAAGGAGAATTATTCCTCAAACACAACCTGTATGTTCCTTTCCAACAGAAACTCCCTTTATAAAAAATGTTGATGGTATTGATCTATATTGCTCACAATCAAGCTCTTTTCATACTTAATCACTCTGATCTAATCATCCATTTTGTTGTGACAACCCTTTGTTGTAACAAAGTGCACACTTTCTTTTCGGTCTCTTTATCGTTCACATCGATTCACTTCCTTTGTCCCTTCTTCCGTTTTTCCTCCCAGCTGCCTTCAGCACAGGATGTCTCAATCAGCACTGCTGTGGTACTATGTAGGTCTCAGGTTCTCTCTTTTAACTCTTTTCATGTTCCTCCCCCATCTCCAGAGAGACAAATATGCAATGCAACAAAGCACCTCTTTGATTCTGCACTTCATAATGCAGTTGACAAGCCAGACTCACTCAGTTACACGGCAGCAAAGATCTACCGTGAACTCCTCAAAACTTTAAAAGCATGATAGATGTGACAAGAGTGGCTCTGGTTCGATTGCTTATCTGCTACCCAAACCTGTTGGTGGTTTGCATCTGATGGGCAGAGGCAGTTTTCTCTCCTCAGCATTATCATCGTCCAGACAGTAACTTAGGAACAGAGACCTACTTTTGTGAAATTTCTTGCACAAGTAGTATTATGTCTTTTCTTTATCATAACTTTCCAGTCTAATGTGTGACTAACAAGGTTGCCACTGATGCAATCCCTTTTGACGACCCTCTGCAGGACATCTGTCTCATTAGTGTCACACATGCTGCCATGGCTGTGTGTCTGTTCAGACACACGGAGGCCAATTTGTACTTAACAAAATCATGACATACTTCCTGCGCCTAGACTACCTCTCAGCCAAAGCAGCAACAGATGATTAGAAAGCAGGTCCTCTTTTTACTTGCTTTTATTTGATCGTAGACACTGGAAACACAAAGGTAGAAGAGAGGTATGACATGCAACAAAGGGCGGCAGCCCATCATTCAGCTACTTTGTCATATTTTCCTGAAACCTATGTAATTATTATCTGGGTTAAACAAGCATTAAATAATTAGCTGAACTTCAACAGAAACAGTGCTGACATTACCACGTTATGTTGACAGAGCAGCCACTTCAATGCCTTTATCTTTAGTGTCCATTAAATGCAATGAGTTTGCAATGAATGGATAAAGTTTAAAGTTTTACATAATGTTTAAATCTGTTTATCTGCTATGATGTATTTATTTTTAAATCATAATAATAAAGAGACACTCCAGTGATTTTACATTTACAAGTTCAGTTTACGGTCAGGCGGGATAATATCCACCTTGGCTTTGGAGGGAGCTTTTCTAAAAGATCTGACTTATTTCAGCTTGGAGTTGAGATTTTAAAAAGAAAGACTGTATTTCTTTTTAAAGATGTGGAGTTTGAAAGGTCCCTCAGATGGTCTAACGTCTGGTGTTAGTGGAGCTTGTTCCAGTCTGGACATTTTGGTTTGCTTTGATTTTAACCATCTCTTTTTAGTCCTGTCTGCACCTACAGTACTAAATCAATAGGTTATTACACAGTCTTGTAAGATAAAAAGAATATAAATATGCAGTTTTAATGTAAAACAAATCCAATATATTTGATGTAGCGACACCCTGTTGCATCATCGTCTGTGCTTTGAATTGAAAATTTCCCTCACGTCTGCTCACACTCGAGTGTTCTGTCACTGTGCACATCCAAGCTACTAATTAATACAGAAGCTTCCATTGAGCATTTCTTCATATCTCATCCTGTGATAATGGAAAGAACTGGATGACAGTATGATCATACCAGCTTGTAACTGTAGTTCATTTACTTACACTAACAATGATTTGCTTTTACAGCTAAAGGCAGAAAAGGCAATTAACATATTTATCCATTAGACGCTAATAAAGAGCTTTGCCGGCCAGCACAAAGGAGGAAAAGTGCCTTCAATCCATTAACGCTGCCACTTTGTGGCTCAGTGTCCATTTTGTTTCAGTTTGAAAATAGATTTAGGCTTAGAAAGAAAAAACTGTGTGCATGTGTCATACAGAAATACTGACTGTTTATAGGGGTCATCAATAAAAATAGAACGTTTTCTCGCACAGCTGCAGGCAAAGAAACTCGACTCTTTAGCTCCATAAATGTGCGCAGATACAACGGGCGAAAGTAATCTTCGCTTTGACAGTGACTCCATGCCGAGTCTGGACATTTGTGGTGCAAAGGGCGTATGTAAGGACGTGTAGATGTGTGTGTGTTTGTGTGTGTGGACTGTAATGGATGTTTTAATCTCAGAGATAGGGACTAGCATACACCATATGCCTCTGGCACTGAGGTTCTTTAGCACTGACACACTATCCGGAGGGAACCAAGCGATGATTTTTATGATTTGTGCAGAGATGCTGGCATCAGTAACAGCTTTACAGCATTATAAACACACACACAGTCTCAGAGCTCAGCTCAGCAAAGCAGGCGCAGCATAGTCTTGTTCAGATAGAGACAGAGCAGTTTTAATTATGAAGCAATGACAGCCTCTGAGAACACCTGAGGAATTCATGATACACCGCTAAAACCTGATTGATAGAGAAAGACCAGCTCACTCAGAGCTGCTCTTCAGTTCACTGCTTAATCAAATACTTCCAACAAAAGACCCCGCGGTGCTGGTGAGAAGTGCTCATTTTTCTATAACTGGGCACTGCTGGAAATTTCTGCTGCCTTCGTCATGGCCCCACATGATTATATGGGGTATTAATCTAAAAATACATACACTTAAATTCAATAAAGAAGTTGAAATCCAAACTGCAGTTAGATATGGCAAAATTAAATAGGGATCTAATTGCGTTACAGAAATGAGAGAGAAATTCAGCCTGTGTCTGACACATTTCTACGAGTCCATGCTCCTAAAACAGCACTGACTCTGTATTTGTTGCGCTGCGTTCATGAATTTTGGTAATCGGCTTCCTGTGTGTAGACACAAAATAAATTCATTTGCATATAAGTTCCCCAAAGCCTCTCGTAGATATTAAATAAAGAAAACAATATTTAAAAGCAACATTTTTGAACTAAAGATCAGCCTTTATTTTCTGAACAATACATTCAGTCTGTAAACAATAATCAGTAATTCATGAACCAGTGTTAATGGAGCAATTAGCAAAAATAAGAGCCAAAGGACCTCTTTTTCTATTATGAGGTGGTATAATGTGATTTTATTATAGTTCTTTATGTGTCATTTTCCATTGTAGCTTCTTTCTGTTGCATTGTTTCTATTCTTAGCGGGGGAAGAATTATTCTCATCATATTAAAGCAGTATCATGCAGTAGATGTTCAATATTAAAATATCTTCAGTTCATTTCATTTGAATTGCTGAAATGAGATGATCTGCTTTTACATCACATCACAGTGGAGTTTGGTGAACTCTGACTAGCTATTCGTATTTATGTCTGTCTTGAACTTAATGTCTTGACCTAGTTAGCTTGCTGACGGACTGCTAACTACAGAAGCTATTATAACCGTAATCCATTAGCATGCTTGCTCACCAGCTCCACCAATCAAGTCCTGACTCTGTCACCCATTCCATTTTATAAATGATAATATGGTTTTATTAGATATAGGATGAGAGCAATGCCTGGTGATTCCACCAACAGCAAGATTACAAATCAGCGTGAATTGATTTGAAAAAGGCTGTAACATTACTTCTTGTCTCTGTTATTGAAGACACATTAAAAGTCACACAGCTACACACCAGTCTGACCTGTGGCCACTGAGAAGCTCCACTGCTGCAGTTGGGATTAATAGTGTTGCTTGAAGGCACAACAGTGTTTTTAATGAGAGCGGGCCAAGTGCTGCTCTTTCACTTATTCTATTCAGATGTTTTCTTTTTCCTGCTAATCCAGGGAACCGGCAACCTTCCAGTGAACAGCAGTGGAAACCACTAAACTACTGTACTGTCCAGGTGAATTAAGCTACAGACTCCCTGACATGACTAATGTGCAACACCACAGACACGTAACGATCTCATGTGGCTGTAAAACTAAAAGAGCTCCTAAACTTATTAGAACAGTTACTTAAAAAGTTAAACTTTTAATCAGTTCTGCTGCAGCAAAAATGCCTACAAATGTTGGGAATATGCATACAGTATAATGATTCTGGCCTTGAGATACAAACGTAATCAGCTAAGGGCACAGATCAAGAAGAAACAACTTTGGATTAGACTTTAGCTTTTAAAGTTTGAGCCACAAATGCCTGAACACTTTGTTCTGAATGTTAACTTGACTCATTCCACTTGGACAAAATCACAACCAATAGAAAGTCTAAAGAAAAAGCATAAAACCTAAACTGTAATTTTTCAGAAAGACTAAAAAAAAAAGATATCAAAAAGCTGAAAGTGCAGTGACCCATTTGAAGTTGGAATGAAGCTGCTAGCTGAAAGGAAAAAAAAGGAGTTCAAAGAGCAGTCGGCTGGAACATTCCTACCATCGACTTCCATCATTTAAAAAGCAGAAAAAGGGTTATGAAAATATGACAGACGTAAAAGGTAATAGGAGTAATATTCTGACACTGAGTTTCAAGTTGAAAGTAAGCAGTGGTACACAAATGAAGATAGAAATAAATAAAAGAGTGAAAAGAAGAACATACTGTGTGTACAGTACGATTGGACTTAAAATAAACCAAACACATCTCAGTTACATAAATGTAGTTTTCTATACCAAATTAGTGGTATATAAAGTCAGGATGATTGTACTAAATCATTTATGAATCATTAATCACTTAGACTAAAGCATCTCCAGGTAGGAAGGCTGGATTCCTGCCATTACCTTGATTCTCTTCGAAGTTTGGGAAGCCAGTTTGTTTGTCTTTGGCAGCACCCAGCTTGAGGCTAATATGAGGAGGCACACCTGACACACTGTCTTTACTAACTCCAGGTTTTACAGATTGCTTTCGAGCGTTGGTTAGTTCTGTCTCCAAGCTATAACTTAGATATCTGAACCCTTTGTGAACTGAAACTCAAGCGGAGATCCTCAGGCAAGAATGTCCCTGTGCTTTAAAGTCTAGAGGTCGAATATTGAAGTCGACAGGGCCTGTGCAGTTCTGCTTCATTCAGACACTTCTGTGAACTGATTCAGTTCACTTGTTTTATACAGTGTAGTGAAAAAGTTGGTTCTTGGGACTATGAAGATGCCTGCGTAGTGTTTTATATTACAGTTGGTAATTGTGTTTATTTGTAAGCACATTTCATATTTTGCATGTTTAACTCACCTGCTGCTCTGAATAAAAGCTTCAAGGCTGTGTTAGCTTGGATTTTAAAAAACTAATTTAGAAAAAAAACTGATTATTGTTTTTCTTTCTCCTCTTTCCTCTCAGCCCAACCGGTGGAGGCAGATGGTCGCCCACCCTCTATATATCTATATATAGCCATATGTCTGTTATGCCTTAAAGATTGTTAAGTGCCTTAAGGTGATTGTGTTGTGTTTGTGATTTAGAGCGATATAACAAGTGAATAAACACAATTTAAATGAAGTACAGCCATTCACCCTCACATCTCCCCCACAAAAGTATATAATAATCTCACAATTTCTTGCTTTAGCACAGAAAGTAAACATATTTAGTATCAAGCGTCCTTTGCTGACAGTTTATCCTCAGAGCACGGTTTAGTTCTTGTGTGTGAACTGACGGACCTGACAAGAACAAAGTAAGAAAAAAAATCAGGCAAATCAGGCCAAGAGTTGACTGTCAGCTGTCTCTTGAACTGCCACCATGAATTGTAATTATCTCTACTTCATGCTGGGTCTCGCACACAGCACCTGAATTTCTGGGCGTCTCCCACATTGTGATTTAACCATCTTGTGTATATTAATGTGTTTCTGATGGATAGAGGGTCCCCACGCTACATGTTCTTTGCTTCATTGTAAATTTTAATCATGCCCTTGGAGGAAACATGCAATTTATTCAGTAAAGGTTCTTGTCAAATCTGTGGAGATTAATTAGACAGGTAACTTGTAAATGATAACTAGTTAAACATCATTTCTGTGTATTGGTGCACAGGTACACAAAGAGACTTTCTTTAGGCAACTGCAAAATATGCCATTCAAATAAAAGCTATTGTTTTCATGGCAGCTACCTCAAGATACACATCCGGGAAATGTGTGATGACAAAAAGTGCTGAGAAGATGATGAATGACAACACTAGCAGGCACCGCACTCCCAAACCACTGAACAGTTGCTCACTCAAAGACCTGTGAGCCTGATGCAAGTGGCCAGGTGGAGATGGAAATACACTGTATACTGAGGCATGCACAGCTGAAAACCACAGGAGGGTAATGGACTGTATCCTCTTTATGTTTGCACGCGTGATAATGTCACCAGGGACGCTGCTAATCTGCATGTATTGTGTATCGACAAGACAAATTTGAACTTACATTATATTTGTTCTTACTTCTTCTTAACAAAACAGGTTAAAACTAATGCCATCCATATTTTCCTGGATACAGATACGTTTACTGAGACCTTTGAAGGAGAAAAAAACATCAGTAGTCACCTCATGCATTTGTAAGTTGGTGTTCGGGGCCCTCATCTTGCCATCCAAAGCATTACCGGAATTAGCAGTGTAGTTTTTCAAACTGCGACTCTCCTTCAGGTGGGCGTGGAGCTTCTCTCTACGCCTCCTAAACAGAAACAAAACAAGAATGATGCACAAGTGAAGCATATTTCAGGAAAGCTCCATCATCACATGGGCTATAAAAGCCTTAAACCTTCCTCAGCTACTCCCACTGAGGAAGCTGAAGCCCTCCCTCTTTAGTATCACATTAAGCTTTCCAATTTATTTCTAGTGAAACATGTTTTTGAGTTCCTTAGTGTCTCAGTTATGTACTGCAAACAACATCTTGAAATGATTAAGTCTCACCTGCAACTAATCAATAATATTGCTCTTATTAATTCAGAACAGGAGCTTTGGGGCAAATAGTTAATTAGAACAAGTTGGAAAAAATGTGACAGTGAAGCAGCTTCTTTGTTTCAGAAAGGAGCTGCTGCAGTATCGAGCCTAAATTGGACAGAGCAGTCCTTTAAATCAGTTTGTTCTCACCGCAAAAAGACGGGTACGTTACAGGACAAACAGTAAATGAAAGCAAGTCAGACTCATTATGTCACACAACAAACTTAACAAACAATGTGTAGTTGTTAATCAGAGTCATAAATGTGACCATTTTACAGCAGAGGCGAGACAAGAAGAAGAAACTGAGTTATTGACCAAAGCAGCTTCCTATCAATACATGACTGTCTTCTCTTTTCCTCATTAAGAGGTGATAAATAAGCGTTAGAACAAACCAGTGAGGTTTCTTTACTCTGCTGAGATGTTTTGTGTGAAGACTCTTCATTACTCAGATGTTTTTTTATTGAACTGGTTGAATGTTTTATAGCAAATACACTAAAGGACTGAAGTCATTGACTGACAAACTAATTAGATTGACCCCAATCTTCTACAGACACCGAGCTAACCCATGACATGAGGTGTAGAGATAATCATGTTAGAGGAAATAGAATAATTAGCCCTTGTGGATCAGGATGTTGTAATCTGATTACTCCTATTGACTGGAAAGAAGCTCTTCTGGGTTTTTTTTTTCTGTCTAGTGTACATACTATCAATTGTTACAGCACTAGTTATTGAAGCTTGTGCAATTACACAGACCTACACAGATGTAAAAGGACTAAAGCTGAGTATCAAGATTTTCATTCTGTCGTGCTCTCTATCAGATACAGCAGATGAAGCCTGAGGAAGTTTCTGTCTCAGAGACTCCTTGCTGAATGACAGAGATGTAATAAAGTGTTTACAAACCGCCTCATGGTGGGCTCCTACTATCTCCACCTCCGTGGCACTTTAATTATATTTTATCAGAAGAAGGCTGCGACATCTGTTTGACACTACTTTTGAAAAAGCATTTACTTAACATGAAAGGTCCATTATCTCTCGTAAAACCTCGGCACAATCTAATTGTTAATTTGAAGCTTTAGCACACTTAGAATCGACACGTTTGCTTTTGATGCAATCAAATGCTTTTTGTTGAGAGATTTATCACCCGTCATCCTGCATCACTCATTGTACAAACGCAGAATTTTATTTTTGCTTTGTGATCTGCAGTAGAAACTAGCTGCTTCAGCCTGGTTGATATGATGAGCAAGTGGATGCAGACACCAGGCTTTAACCAAATAAGTTCAGATGGGTTAACAGATCCATGTTGCACCGTGTGACCTGCAGTAAACTTAAGACTGCTGAGATCTCATGACCATATTGCACAATTCTGCAGATAACAGTTTACATCCAGTGTTCGGTGCCAAGGCAAAGGCAGCGTTTTGACATCACCATCAGATTATCTCTATGAAAACTGTAACCCTTTTAGAGGATGATATGTACATGGACTTTAGATAAAGTCTTTATATATGGTATTGGGTGAAGCTTTGAAGTCTATACCAAGGACATCAGTGGGACCTTTGCACTGTATGTTCAATGGTGATGCCTGTCTGGGTTTCTGCTGCAGTCAGCTTCACATCTAGCTTGTGCAAAAGGTTTTTTGTGTTCAGTCCGGTCTTCAGCATGTGAAACACATGACTGAGGTTAAGTGACTGATTTGGACAAAAAAGAAAATTCAACGGCAGTTCTGTTTAAGATGGTATAGCTTTGTAAAACATTTAAGGATCATTATAAAACTGATATAAGTCATTAAAAACACGCATGGCAACAGTCAAAAACACATTCAGCACTTTAAACTCATTGTTAATGTGTTGGACGAGACGCACGGAGCACTGCATGTGGACATTTAAAGAGCAAAGCCAAGAGAAGGAATTGATTTGTCTTATTTAGCTGTATTTTTGTCTGGCCCTTTTCTCCTCAGTGTGGTAAAACTTTTATCTTTATTCAGATCACTCAGATTTGCATGAACACTTCCTCCCGATCTGTATGCATCCTCTCCCTTGAGTAAGCTACAGTAGTTCCCTTACTCAATTATGGATTCATTGAAAGCGCCTGTCCATCCTGTCTTGATCTGATTATGTTGTTGTCAGGCTGCTCACTCACTCACATCATTATATTACAGAGGGAAGCCTTACAGTGTCATTTATCATAGCCTGCTCTGTGGTCCAGAAACGGATGCTGTTCATACAAATGACAGAATTCCGTAACATCCTGGATGTTTGACCCATCCTGGATGTTTGACCCATCCTGGATGTTTGACCCATCCTGTTGAGAATACAGCATCTCAACACAGAACTGTGAAAATATTTATACTAATATAGGATTTATTATACACGCTCAGAGCATGCACTGCAGAACTATGAAGCATGACGATGAGGAGAGAGAAAGGGATTGCAAAACCCACATAGAAGAAGTTACAATGGGCTAGGAATATGTACAAATGGGCATTTTAGCATAATATTAGCTTAAAGATGTTTGAAAATATCTGCAGAAAGTGGATGTTTGGGATGAAATTACATGTCACCGCACATAATTTACTTATCAGCTGTCCATGTTCAAATTCCATATGTAACACTTGAGCATGGTTAGAAAAAAGGAGAGCTGGATGAAGCAAACGATCTTACCTTATTCTGAACCCAACGTTAGCTCACTACAGGAAACACAACCTCAAGGTAAAACTGACTCTGAAACATGTTGATGTTTCCCTTGTTTTATCCACATAGAGCTGTATTGTAATATAGAATATTATTTTAACCCGGAGTTGTATTTTGTATTTAATGTGTAGTTGTATTCATTATTGATTTAAAATAATAATAATAAAAAATTGATAATTAAACAACTTACAACCAAGGTCTTGTTTTGCAAATTAGGTGCATTGGGTGTATTAATCAAGCCGTTGATTAGTTGCATCAGGTGCGCTAGAGACAATACCTGATTGCAAATGTGTGCTTGTATGAGGGATTTTTATTCAGGGGCACTAATAACTTTAAAAGTTCAGTAGTCCTTAAAAGTTGCATTTTGTGTTGAATTTGGATGAACCACATGCAACATTAGTTTTGTTGAGCTATTTAACTTGTTCCTGTTTGATTTGTTTATTGCAAAGTTATTGAACGTTTGTAGATTTTGTAGAATACACACAAATGTACATATAAAACTGCAGACTTGATGTGTAGTTGTATGCACAATATATATTTATGTGTTTGTCCTCTCACTTGTTGCGGCAGTAGAGTGCCATACACAGAGTTCCCAGGAGGCTGATCGCCATGGCGATGGATGTGATTGACAGCACCTGTCTCTTGTACACCTCTTTGCTCTCTGTGGGGAAACAAAACACAGGAAGATTATTACTTGAACAACACACTGTTTGTGAAATAATGTCATAGATCATGGACACGTCTGTCAGCATGTGTTTGAGAGATGGAGAGGAAGGAGGAGAAAAATGTGGGCTTTTGTGCATCTCTGTCAGGGTGTTTGAATGTGTGCATATCTGCTGAAATCCCACCGTCAATATTCACACAGACAAATGAATACTGTACAGCTATCTCGCCATAACAGAGAATTAAACACATTTTGAGATTCATACTTGCCCATTTTTAATTTCTAACATTGTTGTTTACAGCACCCTAACAGCCATTTCAAATCAACAACAGCTCTCTGGGGCCTGTGTTGTATCTGCCTTGCAGATTCTTGCCTGCATAAATGTAATTACCTTTGTTATAAATAAACTAAATAAAGCTGAAATAAAATAGCATTTACAATACACAAACACAGATTTACAATTCTCCAGCAACACCTGCTGTTCTTAGTTACCACACAGCTCATTTCATCAGCCCTACCACATCGAGGAATGCTGTGATAGACAGAGACTGCTTTTGAAATGGACGCCACATGTAATGGAGCTTGAATACATGGAGACAAGAAGAATTATTGCACAGACTGACACCATTAGTAGAGAAAAATGGAAGCTGTCTTGTTTGCTGCAAACAAGTAAATCATAGTTGCCTTCAGATACATTAATAGGCGATCAATCAAGTTTTATTTAGCAAGACTCAGACCTTGGAAAAGCACAAAGATGACACAAGGTGTTGAGGTTTTACATTGAGGTGATTGAGACAAATTTTACTGTGGATGAGTTTAAATGGCCACTTTAATATAAAAAAGATACAGTTCATAACCACTGCTTAGAGAGTCTGAGCTAGGAGCTGCAGAACACAAACCCAGCCTTCTTAAAACTGCAGCAAAACACAACAGCAGCCACTGCAGCTTGCTCAAGGGCATCCTAACAGCACTTGATGACAGAGAGTGTTACTAATTCACAACCACATCAAGATTTTCAAGACTGTCTGGGAATTCAAACCATGACTCTGGCAGCACAAGCTTACCACTGTAGCCTTTAAGCTACTGATGCCCACACAGATATTGCATAACCAATCATACGTGCAGTATGTCATACATAATCCCTGGAATAACGGATGTCACAGAGTCTATTACAGTGTTGTCAGCAGATATTTTCCTCTGTTCTGTGTCTCCATTTCTCTCCCTTGATCTATATCTAAATTATGTTTGGGGGCATCGTTGTTTTGATGCTGCTAATCAGCCTGAGTCATCACATTGGCTCACTGGCTATAATTATATCATTAGAGGGAGCTGGGGGTTGTCCTGTGAGAGCACACCGAGGTCAGCTGCAGGGGAGGCAGGAAGAAGAAGAGAAAGAAAGAAACATAGGTGAGGAAAGCGTAGGTTGAGATAAGGAAGCGCAGCAGTGATTCCTTCTGTTCGCTCAAATAATGACATTTGCATGTTGACAGATACACATCTGATATAACTCCAACAATTTAATTTTGCACTACATTGTTAGGGAAATCAAACAGTCAGAAAGAAACTAAAACGAAAAGGCTAAAACTCATCTGACTCAACCTCCTAAACATTTCACCTAATGTAACTAATAGCACCTTTTCACCTTTCCTGTCTGATAAATGCCTACATCTTTCAAACTCCACACCTGCAATATGTAACATGGGATAAAAATGTTAAGTCTCCAGGTCCAAGCCGAGATAACCCTAACCCAAGTCCACAGTGGTAATATCCTAGAGTCAAAGAGTCAAAGTTCTTAGCTACAGTAAAAAAACGTACTTAGTTCACTCGATTCATCTCATGGCTTTTATACTGTAGTTAATGTATTTTATCACCTGCTATCTTAAGTTGAATAAGCCACATGAATACTGAGCGATCTCTGTGACAATTGAGAAAACTACATTCACTGATGGAAAAAAAACACTGAGATTAAAAGCTCTGGAAATACTGAGTGGACCTTGAGTTATTCTGTTAAAATACAAAACTGTTTTCACAGGATAATAAGTAAACTGACCCTTGTGTCAAAAATGTGGAGTAATGTTTATTTTATTTTAATAAAGTCATACTGGCAATGAAACAGTACTTGGTGTGTTGGACGTGTTTGACTGACACTGTCTTTGGCTAATAACAGTATGAACACTGATAATGACCAGTCTAACAGAGGCAGTGACACAGTAGTGCGTCTGCAAGAGCTTTGACACAGGTCAAACAAAACCACGCACACTCTCTAACCATAGTGTCAGACCAGAATTGTTTTTAAAATTATTCTGATTTAGATTTAATGGTGGTATGAAGGCAACAAATGGACCCATCTAATGGTTATTAGGCTATTTCTTTAGATTTTAACTATTTTATTAAACCCTATGGAGAACCGCATCCCACTCCAGAGGGCGTCATTTAATTTGGCAGACTTGTGTCAGAATATATAAGAAACTCCTTTTCAGTCTGCGTGAAAAAAGGCAGACCTTCTGATTCATCTGAATAGCAATATAAATAGACAAGTGCATTTATACAGCAGGGACCAGCACCACAGGGACACTGTCAAAATGATGAAGAAGAAATTGGATCTAGTTCAACTTTTTTGCAAATATCCAAGTGTTGCCACCAGGATAGCTTTCCAGAGTTGTACAGTGCTGTGAGTATTACACACCACTGTGTTGTGTTTTGGTGTCTAACAACCTTCTAAACACACACGTCTCTCCAGCTGGACTTCCCAGATTGTACTTGTTTGACTCACTGGTACATGAAACAACACACTCCCACCAATGTAGCCCGTTGCACCGTTTTTAATGTTGGGAAAACGCCTGTGTGAATATGGCCTGAGAAAGAAGACTACTTCACACATCCACCAGGAAGGACACAGTTAATGACCTGCTTTAATGAAGGTAGGAGGAGTTGTTAGACACCTTTCATTGTTCACCTAACAAGCCTATCAAGCCTGAAGAAGCTACTGAAATGAGTAGTGAAATGTTTCAAACTACCAACAGAGAAATCCAGTCCCTCAGCGGGACTCAGCTTTCAGATTGTTTTTGATGGTGGTCATTCAAATGGAAGACGGGGACAAGGATAAATTGGAATGACTGCATGTTTTACTGTTTGCAAAACGGATCTGAGAGTGTGCAGGTACACACACAAAAAGTTTTCTGAGGTGCACAGGTTCCGTATGCATGCTGCTCGCTTGGTGTGAAGCCAATCATGAATATGCTACCAAGGTCAAACACTGTGACAACCTCGCTTCTACCTTGCCACCTCCTCCTTGTTCGGACACATCTACTCTTTGCACAGACACACTCTCTTAATTTCAATTAATCATATAGCTCTAGAGAGGGAACACATGTTCAGATCGCATCTGTGGGGCCCTGAGGTCACATCTTTTATTTATTTACACTTCCAACCTGCAGTTCTGCTCCGGTGAGCCCTGCAGCTTGCTTATTTACAGTAACATTGAAGAAAAATATGATTACCAGTTTACTCTGAAAAGTAGCAGCAGAAACACAGAAGTGCGACTTTTGTTTGCATCTCCTACGTTTGAAATGTGTTTACAGCAGCCATGTTTCCATACAGGTGATTTGGCTAGAAAGAAAAATCAATAAGTAATGGAATACGTGGTATATACCATAGAGATGAAAGCCTTTAGCCTTTATTGATTTTAATGTGCTAAAATATGACTTGTATGACTCGTGCTACTTGATATAATACCCAAACACACAACTTGCTGAAGTGCTGATGCAACACCTTGAATACTGTATCTCTGATTCATATATCACTGCCAAGAAGTAAGAAAATAAATCTATCTTTCTGACAAGGAAGCCACATTCATCTATGAGTCAAATTAAGAGCTGGTTTAACTTAATTTGGCATCTTGCTGTGTTTCCAGGATGACTACCAACACCTTAAACCAACAGAAGACTGACAGCAAAGACACTGGGATGGTGGTAGAATAATGCAGAGTCAGATATCTCAGAACCAATTAAAGAAACGTAGACACTGTACAGATTTGGCTTGTTTTAGACCCAGCTGTCTAATATAACCTTGGTCCCTATAACCCTAACCACCTCCCATCGTTTCGACATCGTTTCCCATGAGACTGAGCTTGTTTAAACATTTCTACAGTAGCCTCCACACATTATGGCAAAAAAACTCTAATAAACAACAATCAGCCAAACATGCAGTTGAAAGCAGCTGCTGTGATATAAAACACATCTTCACTGGTGAACAGATGCACAGTGATCAGCATCTTCTAGCCATCTGCAGCTTTGTATTATTCTTTTCTCCCTGCTCGTCCACCTTCCATTGCAGAATCACCAAAATATAGGCACATATGTCTCTTTTTCTCAACACTGAGGATACAGCTGTCTTTGTAATAAACTTTCACTGCTCAGACTCTACGTCAGTGTTCAGTGTGAGCTCCTCATTATGGCCGACGTCAACAGGAATGAGAGGGAGGGCTGATTCAAATATGTAGCATCACCTATGTCACTAAAGCAACCAGAGAAATATGCTTAATAACATTTTTAATCAACTGCTAATAATAATGATAATAATAATTAGAAATTAGGGGAACCAGGAGGCAAATTACCAACTCTGGGGTTCCTGCCCTATGACTGCCCTACCAGCTGAGCTACTGTCACTCTTAATAATGCTGCGACACCAATGACATGTGGCCGAGAATCCAGGCATGCTGACTCTGGGACCCTGGTGAGGGGGATAAAGTCTGCATGGTGGGGTTCATGACACATAAACAGAGATGGGGGATGCAAAAATGCAATTGGTCACAGTGCAAAAATGCAATTGGTCACAGTCCAACACACCTGTTTCCATCATTATCAGCTCTCTCTGTAGAGGGATTTGTGATTTAAGTCTAATATCTGTGGTTATATTCTAACACTATTTAGGTTTGCATTAGGAAGATAGAAATAAATATTACAGGCAGCATTCGGTTATGTGATATTTTATCCTTATTTTATGTGACAGGCAGTGCCAGGTTTGTGAGTCATTAAAGGATTTGTATCTAATGTTCTGGACATATGGACGAGTCAGCCTTCTGGCAGCCACTGACACTATCAAGGTCTGTTGCAGATATTAGGTGAAGGTTTATTAAATTGTGTTGCATTTGTACAATTATGAGTTAAACAGTGGCCTCTAGTCTGAGTGTGGTAAAATGTAATGTTTAGTGGCAGCACATTGGAATTGATTCACGTTTGACGTAGGGGCTGAATTTGGATGAGTAATGGTAAAAGACTAAAAAGGTCAGTTTGGCTGACTGTTACACAAACAAACTATCATGCTACCATGTAAGCTAGTGATTTTTTGAACATGAATCACAGCTAAGCATAACGTTCATCCAGGACAAGGTTTCAGCTCCTTAGGATCTGCAGCATTCAGACAGAATGTCAGATGTCATCAACCTGGGGCACAGCTCAACACTGCATGAGAAAACATTTCTCAGACAAACACTCAGCCTCCTTACAAGTCTCTCTCTTCAGGTTGGCTTGGTTTTTCATTTTCTGAAGCGCGCTGCCTCGAGCTTAAGGACAGATGAAATGATAAAATAACGATTCTTTCAGTAATTATTAAGTGAAAGCGCGCCACTTAGAGGCAGTGCACGATATTATGAGAAGCTTTCATTACCATCTCTCCATTAGTAATGTGTAGCTGCATCCTCCTGACTGTGATCTGAGTTCATCTACACAAAAATGAGAATCATACACAAGCAACATATACATTTTCAACATATAGCCTACAGTACATAACTTATGCCTATTTATATCATAATACTATGATGATCAAGGTTTTATGTGTTTTTATATATTGTATTTTATTTCTTCAAAAGCTACATTTACTTAACATCCAGTTTAGGGTTTGTTTTTATGATGCACTATAGTTGAAGGATGGCTGGACTGGATTAGGCTGTCACGGGCAGTAACGTTTATGTATACTGCTCCATGTCAGCAGACTGTTTTACTGTTTACAAACCGTAAAGAGGTTTATATCGCCTACATTACATGCCACACGGTGTTACACCTGAAATTGAAAATACCCGGATTGGGCTTGGGGTGATACAGTGTGTGCATATCTCTGTCTGTGTGAGCTGAAATTGACAGGGGAGGATAAATGAGAGGCATGACATAACAAGAGCGAGGAGAGATCAGAGGATGCAGGCAGAGAGGGACGGGATTCTCCAGCGACTGCCTCGCAGACTTTAGAATTGGACTTTTCATGTGTCAGGGTGCGAACTGCTGATGGTGGATGAAACCTGCTGTGCTACAGTAAACAGGTTTTCTTGGCTGGCTGTCTATTGTTCTCTTTGTCTTATTCTTTCTTGCTTGTCCCACGAACGTATGTTTACCTTAATCTCTCACCTAAACTACTGTTACTGCGAGGTTGGTATTTAATATGTTGCTTAGCTTCTGAAAAATCACTTTTCGGTTGGCTTTACTTTCTGGACTGTTGAAATATTAAAGTACAAAATTTAAAATATTAAAGGGCATGGCACCGTTTTGCATTCACCTCTTTGTTCACCACCCGGTTTCTGTTCATCTGAACCTGATTTTTAGCTTTTCCATGACGTTGTCTGTTTAGGTTGTATAATGCTTTATGTGCTTTGAACAGTAAATGAGGCAATTTGAGGTCTGTTTTTTTCTCTCACAAAATTAAAGTCTGATGAAGTTCCAAGTGTGAACTACAACAAAGCAAAAAATATCAGTATAATTTGATCGATAGCTGTAAAAAACACACAATCTGTAGGTGTGTGGATAAGTAATTCTGCTACACCTGTTATCTTACACCTTTAAACACAAAAAACACTGCATTTTTAGTTTGTGACGGCAGCAATACTGATATATTTGAACAAAACAAAGCAGCACCTAGAGGAATTCATAACTCATTCTCAGAAAAATAATAATAAAAAATAACTGACATTGTGATGCTGTTTGATTGAAAAATGATCTCTGGGAAGACACCAGTGAGACTGCTGCCTCTCACTCTGCATTATGTCTGCATGTCTTTCTTCTCTCCTGTTACTCATCTCCTTTCTTTTCTTCGGCAGTAGGTAGCATAGGACTAATATTTGGCGGTCACAAAGAATTTCAGGTTCCAACTTGTCAAAGTTGAGCAGAGTGAAATTAAACTTTATTTTTACCTCACGTAAAAAACGACATAAGGCCAGAAATTTCACTAACTCACTATCAAGCTGCTCTCTAAAGCACACAAACACACATGACCATGGAGTTCCAGTCATCTTAATTCAAGTTTGAAAACTGTCTCCCTGCCACACACCTCTGTCCTCTGGATGGAGACGGAAAATCAACATGACTTAAAATCCATCCCGTCCCCAAAATAGCTGCCTGTAACACTTTGCTCTGACATTGATTCACATCCCCCAGAATGGAGTCATCTCTGATGGAAAGAAAATATTGACACGCACACGACTGACTAACTAGAAATAGTTAAACCTTCTACCCTTTTTGCCAAGCATAAAAAAGTACGAGTACGAGGCCAAGATCCAAGAATATATCCTCTGTTTTATTAAGCCTTGAGCGTGTGATATCCTAGGTGGTGAGACCTCAACCTTCAGACACTTCTTTTCTAATTTTAACCTCAGAAACTGACTCTGTTAGAGGATGGCGGTTCATTTTCCATAAATCATGCATAAGGCTATGGGTTGTCTGTGGAAAATAACTGCCGTGGGATTAAACAGGGTCTTCTATTTAAACCCAATATCAAAATACTATCCGTGACTGAATCTGCAGTATGATCTGTAAAGTGTCATAAAGTCTACTTTTATATTACGAGTAATTTGACATGTAAATGTGAAACAAAGGTGAAACACCTCTCAATATATTGCAGTCCTATGAAAATCTTTTTTAACAGAAACCTCTATAATAAACCAGGTATCGCCAGAAGCGAAACACGATGAGCTTCGTACAGACAGGTGCTGTATGGATTACAGGTTGGTGGAGTAGTTAAGCACTATTGCCTCACAGCATTTTCATACATCACTGTGTGGTTTCCAGCTGGGTGGTAGAAGGTAACTGTCAGTACTTTAACAAGTACGACTGGTCAGAGTTGAACCAGAAAACTAGTCTGTCAACTGACTGTTGCTTATAACATTTTATCAGTTACATATATAATTGGTCAGCATCTCGTGATCCAGTCTGATCCATAAGAGCTCAGTGTAGAAAAAAGAAGACCCGTGTAAGACACACTTGCATTGTTTGATTGACACCGGCTGCTTGCTTCATACTTTAACATCAGTGGCTCATTCAGCAGCTGATTGGCTACCAGCTGTCTAATAACATCCAGTCGTATTTACCACTGACTACTCTGCTGATAACTTCATGCCATCGATGCTTACTGCTGCAGCTCCCTCCACCACTCCAACCTCCTTAACTGTTAAGGTTATTATTTATTACAGGGGGATTAATTATCTCAGCAGAATTCTTTTTGCAGCTTTGGTCCTTCAAAGTGAAAAGCCTTTTCTGCTAAAATCAACAGTAGGACTATTTGCTATCAATGGTCAATTCCACGACATAGATGTCTCCGGACTGGAATTACACTACAACACTCTTTCCGTCATCCGGTTCATTCCAATAATTCTATAGTGTCAGTTTCTGTTAGGTTTATGAGGTGAGACAACTTTCAAACCCACAGCCACAGTTGAAGGTGGGAGGTGCCTATATCTGTTCCCTGCTTAACACTGGGGAAGTGCCGAGGAAGACATTGGCAGACTAGAGATGTTAGCTAGGCAAAGAAAATGTGGCAGCCTGAACAATGTTGTGCTGAATATAAATGGGGAAACCTGCAAGATAGCTTTGTGGAAAAGATCATCTGTCAGTGCCAGGTTTGTACAGTCTCAGCAAGTTTTCAGAAAAAAAAGGGTTTGTCTGTATGCCTGCAAATGCAGTGCTCGTGCAGCAGAAAAAAAAGCATGGCACTGCTTGTTCCTGGGAGATTTTACTTTGAGAATGTAGAAGCAGCAATGCCAGTGCAGGACGAGGCATTTCCCTAGATCATCTATTTCTTTTCCAACCTGTTTGTGTGGAAAGGGCCCAAATTATACCAACTGAGAGAGTGAGGGACTCTAGTTAACAGCAAGCTTCCATGTCATTAACTAGCACTCCTCAGCTTCTCAGAGCCTGCGAGGAGAGCCAAGAACAGGAGAGAGGAGCCTGGCAACTATGAGGAGGAGCCGTTGGCATCCACCCTGCACAGCCTCCCAAGCATGTGCATGGGAAACACAGTAGACACGCAATCATTGGTAGAATCTCATCTAACTCACAAAAGTAGAAACTAAGGACTTTGGAAACACGTTTCTGAGCTTGTGCCATGCTTGTGCACAAATACACACACATACTAATGAGGAGTGCATTGGTAACAGTGCCAACATCATAAAAAACTCCCTCACTGTACCCTGCCCGCCTCTCTGTTCTCACTGTTTCCAAGGAGACTGCAGCACATTGGTATTCTGAAGGGACACTTCATAAGCAATTGTGAGAGAAAGAAAGAGGGGGAGCGAGCAAGAAAGAAATAAAGCATAAAGATAGGCTCAGAAAGCAGAGATACGGTGCACATATAAATACATATGTGTAGAGAGAGTAGAGAGCGATAAAGACAATAGCTCATATTTCAAAGAAACGCAGTGCAGCGTGTGCACAGAGAAGGTTAATGGTTGCGAACCTGTGAATGCGCTATATGTTCATACAGTCGCCATTTGTATTCACCCAGGCTTTGCTGCTTCCATATCAAATGATGTGATGGCATGTCTGATCAACATGAGTGAGGAGTGTCACGAATGACGCCTGCGGTCTACAGGTATATTAGCAACGGCACCGATGACAACATGAAGCCCTGTGATGTTTACAGTCGTGACTCATGCAGATGCAGGACAAGAAAAGCTTCCTTACCCATAAACTCGATGCCCAGGTGGTCTGACGTTTCAGGCAGCAGCGAGGGGAAGGAGAAAGAGACAGAGAGGGGAAAAAAAGTTATTAAAAATAGTGTGTGTTAGCTCTGTATCACAGCACATAACCAGATCGTCACTGACTTGTTGTTGGCTGCTGTATTGGTATTTCAAACATTGTCGTACGGAGTCAGAAAGCACATGACGATAATGTTACAGGGAATGTCACAAACATATGCACATAGTCAGACGTGTGCTTGCTCTACTGTCTTTGTGAAGTCCCACAGTCATAACCCTAACACTTGCAAAACACTTGATTGCAAAAAGAAATCAACATTTAGCA
Organism: Ctenopoma multispine; assembly: GCA_034779795.1. Taxonomy (NCBI): domain Eukaryota; kingdom Metazoa; phylum Chordata; class Actinopteri; order Anabantiformes; family Anabantidae; genus Ctenopoma; species Ctenopoma multispine. The sequence continues at coordinate 19,062,928 of JAUYWH010000007.1, forward strand.
TTTGAGTCAAAATCAGTTCTGCAGTTGTTGCTAGTGCTGCCCAGGATGCTTTTATTAGTAATAGATGTTAGGGACAAACAACCTTTATGGCCTTGTTGATCCTGCTGAAGCACATTAGCTGAGTTTTAGCTCAGCTGAGAGTACTCAACAGATTTAGCATCACACGTTGTAATATTGTCAAACTTATTAACAACAATTTATCACAATCACTTCTTCTTCTTCTTCTTCTTCTTCCTTGAAGTTCCTATTCCTGACCCCAAACACACACACACACACACACACACACACACACACACACACACACACACACACGAGCTGGACAAACAACACACTGGCTCATGTCTCCACTTCGCCTGGACAACATACAGTAAATGACAGATTGTGTGTATCCTGCTGTGTTAAACATATCAGGGAAACAAGAGGTCGGAGGCAATTTTGGTTCCACAAACAGCTCACATTAAAACTGCAATTACATTTTTGTAGCAATTTTCCAGCCATCACATGAAGGGGTAGAGTGTACTGTAGCTGCCAGGCTTCTGCTGTTAATAGAAACAGCCAGTGTGCAAAAACGACCACTGTAGTGCGATGTAGTGCTTTCTATCAATTGCAGCAATTCTATATTTGTATTTTTGTTTACCGTGGTTGAGATAATTTGCAACACTGAGCTCTAAAAATGTTGAATAAATAATAAATATATATATTTTATATTCCAATTGTTTCATCCCTTAAATTAAGCATTTTACGTTGCCTGGTGCAGATCATTGCTACAGTGACGCGGACGACAAGGACGTCCATAAGCTCTATAGAAACAACCCTCTCAGCGACTCTTCCACAATAATCTAGAGGAAGTATAGATGCCTGAAGTCTCACTGCTGGATTTTACCACAGTGAAAGTGACTTTATCTCCTGAGTGGTCCGGCCCTACATCTCAGAGTAGGTGAGCTGGGCTTCCTGATCTGAAATGCTCCGTCCAATCTTCCCCCAGTCTTATCAGGCAATGTCAGCATGGATGTAAGCGGATCATTTTTCACTTTACCAATGACCCAGAGACCTCTCTCCACTGCCTTCTTCAACAACGCAAGCGATGTGGGGCAGAAGAGGATGAAGAAGATAAACGACTTGACACGCTTGACAAATATTCGTCAACCACCGGCTACACAGTACAGTTTGACCACGCTATGGCCGGTCCACACTGTCTACACCATGTAGAACACTTTGAAAAAAACTCATTGAGTAAAAGCTGAAGAAGCTGATAAGAGGACCTTGAGTAAAGATTGTGTTTTCCCCCCAAATTAATTAAAACTCCAGAGCTAAAAATATTAGGTCTGTTTGTTATTTAACTGTTAAATATTTGCTTAGAGGGGAAAATACTGTTAAAAAACTTCAAATATCTATAATGTATATAGAGAGAAACTATGTTTATATAGCCTGGGTGACTCCATTGACCTCTAGAGAGCCAAAAGAAAATGACAGTACGATCTGCCTTTTCAAACTCTGTGGTTTCGCAGCCCTTTGGGTAGCGCTATAAGTGCTGCTACTGCCAGGGTTAGAAACTCAATTTCCCATGGAGCTCAATGAGTAGAGCCTAGCACTAAAGCTGCCAAGGTTAGGGATTTCATTTTCTGTGTAGCTTTGCGGGTAGGGTATATATCAGCACCAGGACTGTCAGGATATGAGCTTCAGTTCCCATTGGGCCCACCCATACTCAAGATGTATGCTCTACTGCTACTGTAAACCACTTCAGATGGAAGGGCCCGCAATGTGTCATATGTTAAATATACTCTGTGGAAACTGATGACCTTTGAAACATTCGATGACCAACAGATTCCACTGGAGATGCCACGCCTGAATCCAAAACAGGGGAAATACATTTACACAAAAGAGGATATTGCTCTCCACAAAAAGTTTAACAACTAGAGAAAAGAGAAGGAGAAACGTACAGTAAGAGAAGATGTGGAGGTGAAAGAACAGTGACTCAGATTCATACCACAAATATTTCCTCTAAGACTAAAGGTCCCTCTTTAAGATACTTTATTTAGTATGGTGGAAAAAATATCCTCAAAGGTCTAAACTACTGGGGACACTGGTATAAAATAATGCACAAGTTACAAGACAAGAGTATTTAACTGTCATATCTGGAGGGCGTAGAGCTTTTTTCACATGAACTTAATTTTAGGAGATATTAAAATGTTCCAGGTCATTAGACCTATAGATCATTTACTTTTAGTTATCACTAATGACTGAAGTAAGATTAAACCATATTTGTACAAGTACTGTGCCTTAAAATGTTTCAGCTGTTGAGCAAACCTACATTATGTGAAGCCTCCACATAAGAATCTATTAAAGACGATGTTTAACAGCAGCTCAATCTACTGTACCTCTGCTGACATTCTTCTGAGCAGTCAGACACATAAGCCTGCTGCAAGGTCAATAAGAGGTCCTTGAAATTCCTCATCATTCTACTTTGCAAGCTGCCTGGTAACTAAACCACAAACCATACAGGAACCTGGGTGAAAAATAAACTTATGCAAACCAATGTGTCATTTTATATGAAAGAGATACTCTCCACTGTGTGTGTGTGTGTGTGTGTGTCTGCAGCCTGAAGCGATAGCAGGTGTGGTTAGCATGGAGTCTGCAGTGTGTTGCCCTACTTCCCCTCCCTGTGGACCTACACATGCATGCGCTGGATATCTGTGTGTCTGTGTGTGTGTGTGTGTGTGTGTGTGTGCGAAGCTTCTATTGCATCAAAGACCTGAAAGAAAAGAAAGTGATCGACAGAAACAGGTGGCAGTTTTTTTCAAAAAAGGAATAAAAGCATCTCTGCCAGGTATACTAATCATCTCCTATAGAAGAAAGATTGAAAACACTGATGCTGCCTGGCTGAGCTACGGTCATCAACATAACTGATTAAGCAGTTTTAATTGACAGATTGAGGCTGGTATATTCCTTGAACTAATTCACATCTTGTCCATCAATCAGGAAAACGTCGGCCTCCATCAATTATTCTGTTTCCCGAGCATGCTGTGCCTGGAGACTTCGTAGTCACACTCATGATCCTCTTTTAATTATTCTAGTTTCTTATTTTGTATCATACATGCAAGTGTCCATTCGATATGGTCTTCTAAACACCTGATAAAGTAAAGGGGGAGGGGGGTTGTGACAGGCTTAACAATGTATTCCTAAATAAGGAAGAAAGCTCCTTTAGCCAGGCTTTAGTTGACAGATTCAGCATGTACCCATTTCTGCCTCCACTCGTTCTTTGCGTGCTTAACTTAATAAGATGTTTCTCCCTGTGCTGCTTTTGTTTAATATGTGCAGCATTTGTGTATTTGTGCCTCCCAGTACACTGCAATTCATGCAAACACATATAATCTTCATCTTTTACTTCCTTCTGTCAGATAAAAAATGAATTATTCCACAGATGGGCATGAAGGAGTGCTTGCATCATGTTCACATCTCAGACCGACTGATAGCTTTGCTCTGCATGTGTGGAGAACAGAGAATACGCTACATGCTATTTCCAATTAGTGCTCGGCACTCTTTAGAGAGCGGGAATTAAATTGATATTTTGACAGATGGTGGATCTGAAAGAGCAGAGTGAAACTAAATGATGGCACTGCCTTGTCCAGTCTTCAGTCTTCATGAAAGTCTGTGTGGACAAGTTACACAGTCACACGATGCAGCACAGATTCTGGGTTTCTCTTTGGCTCTCTCTCGGTCTGCGTTACACAACGTTTTGCTGTTTGCTACATTTCGCAGGTGCATGTGCACATCCAGCGGGACCATAGCTTGTTTTTTGTGCAGTGAAGCAAGTGAAAATGTAACAGCACACACTTTATTCTTATGATCAGAACTACTCTAATAGTAATAGTCAGTCCCCAATGGGAAACCAAAACAACACATTTTTATGCTATTGCCTCAAGGTTTATACCCTGCAAATATTCTACTGTCCCTTATTCTCAAACATTTTCCAAAGAAGAAACTGACATGAAAAAATGCATGTGAAACATTCACACTGTCACCAGCTTAGACTCTTAGACAGCCTTTCAGCCTAGAAGTGTTTTAGTTGTTTTTCAAATTGTTCTCCTACATTTTCTCAGGTCACCTGTTCGTCCTAAGTGGAGAGCAGCATCCTGTATCATGCTACAGTCTGACACAATAATGGCTGTTTGTACCGAGCAGAAACGTGCGGTGAAACAATCCCCAAATAATCTATTTGTTGAATGCCACAGTCGCTCATTGTTGAATTTGAATGCCATCTTTCACTGACCTGTTTCATCATTTCTGTATCCTTCTTCTTTCTTTTTGTTTTTGCCTGCAGCAGTTGCTATGGCAACAAGGTATCTGTGTCTTTTGACCTGACAGAAACTCTTTTATCTGAGCTGTCTGCTCTGCATCCATAAATCGGAGTGGTACAAACAACAGGCCTGCGGAGGATGATCTACTTATGGCTTACTTTACTATCTAAAACCCACTCAAAGTAAACACTACAGGAATCAGCAAGAACACTACAGACGCTGGAGTCATTTTCATAATGCAGGCTGGCGGAGCATGCAGAGGGACAGAGGGGAAAACTTTATAGCTCTACGAACCAACTTTTTATATCAACAATGACTTAACTGACTCCACGTAGTGCGAGGAGAATTAACAGTACTCACAAACCTACAGAGAACAATCAGCAACGCATGATGCAACAAATCAATAACCAGTCTCATAATAAAAGAACAAGCAGGCCACGTAAAAGAAAAAATACAGGGTAGTAAAGAAAAATGCAAGATGCAGTACAGCACAGAAACATAACACAGTACACTGTATAACCTAACCTTTAGTGCACGTGAGAGATTCTTCAAACGCATGAACACGTGTAAGGAGCCTCGTTGAATACACACAAAACAAATGTGATCTGAAACAGAAACTATTCCATGGGGTTTGTTTGATGCTTTTGCAGAGCAGAAAAACTCTCTTTATTTCCATTCAGCTCTCGCCTTGATTGTTTTTTTTCACAAACCCTGCCTCGTCTTCCCCTGTTTCTCTTTCAGTCTCTCAATTCTGCTTCTTATTTAGAGTGAAAATCGTAATTCACCCGTTTAAAACCAAGATTAACTACTGTTCAGGAAAATGGCAGCTTCACAGATCCAGCATTAGCCACATGGTTCTTCACGCCCTTTCAACCATCATCACTCGCCCAAATAAGTGTCTGTGGATGCAAATGCTTCTCACACACCACTGAGCTCACACTTACATACACAGGAATATACACAAATATAAAACCAGAATAAACCAAACAAAAGAGGGAATTAAGCCGAGTCTTAGGAGCCTATGTAGATTCATCTTTTACAGTTTATTTTAATCCAATGCTGCAAAATTCACAAGCTTCTGTTCATATAATAAAATAAAAGAAAAAACTCTGAGGGGGCATTTGAGGCAGTAAAAAATTTTCATTTCACTTTGTCCCTTCATTACGACCTTAACTACCCACATCCTTCGCTGTGAGCGATGTGGGTGTTCAGTCCATTAGACATCAGCAAATACACTCACACACTCGCAGCCTTTGTTTTATGCGTTCAGTTCAAGAAAATGCAGTCTTCACCTCCATTTGACAGTAACCTCCCTCACATTATTTCCCGCTCACTGCGCAGCCTTAAAGCAAAGTGACACAAAATGAGACAGAGAGGTCCGACCATACGGGACTACTTTTAACTGACTTTGCTTTTGTTTGGAGTTATTGGGTTGAAATCGTTTTCACTCTCAGATTAATTGACTGAATCTTTCTTTGCTGCACAAGGGCAAATTTTACATTAGTGGTGTTTTTGGGAGCCTTGAAGGTAAATGGGCCTGAAATGTATTCACAAATATGACTATTTATGAAAGCAGGAGGAAAGGTTGTGTACAATCTGCAGCAAAAAATTAACATTTTAATGTCGGCTAAAGGTGGTTAATACAACACTTCAACATTTGGATGGAGAGGGGATTTGGTATCATGTAGATTTTGAGTAATTGGTCCAATCTGTTGGTCATCTGTGCTGTTCAACAGTGGAAAAAAGAAAGAAAGAAATAGTCACTGTGAGTCACTGTGGGAACACCTACAGGGAGCTGCCAATCATCATCACGGTTGCATCACTGAGAACACATCTTCCTCTCCGGCTCGTTGGCTAAAACCTACTCACACACACACACAGACACACACACAGACACAGACACACACACACATTATTACTGAGGGCTTTCAAGTCACCTTTTTCCTCCTGTAACACTCTGTACCCTTTTTATATTTTCATCTTTTACTGTTATGCATCATCAGTGCTCAGTGTGTTCCTGGAGTTATTTTGCGAGGTGATGTGATTTATGTTTACGATGTTCTCCAGCATGTCTTGGCCTTGTCTACTTGTATACTTCTTCCTTTAGTTTGTGATTTTCCATAATTTCTTCGCAGAATGGCTTTGAAAAACATCCATAAAAACCGGAGTGAGCTTGTTGCATTCAGCTGCAGGTGAAAGTGTAGGTGGAAGGAGTAATGGCCCCGGTTATAGCAGTAGAAGAGTAAAAGCAGGCTTTAGAGCCTTAAGCTTTACAAAATGCATGACTTGGGCTATTCAAAAAGCATAATGTAACGTGGATGCGTCGCATTCTGGTCTGTTAAGGCTCCCGGTGATATAAGAATTTGATCCGTCTGCCTCGATTTCTTTCTGTAACTGCAGAAAGGAGTTCTTTGGTGTGTGTACAATTAACACAGATCTCCTAATAAATGTTAACAGCTTGAGTGTGTGTTGTCTGCTGATGCAGTGGAAAGACAATGAGTGACAAGAAGCCGCACAGCTAAAATAAAGGATCGAATGCTATTTCTCTGTGGTGCCAAGTTCAAAGTCATTTTTTAAATATATATTTGTAACTGACCTCTTCGTGCACTCTTTTCATTGCTGAGCATGTATTCAGGTTTGTCTTAATACAACTTCAAAAACACAACTCAAAGACGTGAGGATACCTTTAAGCTGCACGTGCTCCCTCATCAAAGGCCTTTCTGGAGAAATTCAAATTTTGCTCTCATTTCATCACCTTCCAGGGTAATGAAAACAATCTGTCAAAGAGATTAATTTTAGTTTGATATCTTATTTTATGCCAGTTAGTCACCATGAAAATCGCAGCTCCCTAATTACTCTGTAATTCATCATTATTACATGTCACTAAATTTTTACAATTTTCCATCACGGAGAACTCAACTCTTCTCTCCACTACACTAAAAACTAAATTTACAAGCTAATGATATCAGCTTAAGTAATCTTTCATGTGTATTCAATAAGCTGGTGATGAAATATCACAGTAACAAAACACAACTGATGATGACTTTACATTTAACGCAGCAAGTTCCCATCCAGTCATCATATTATAATCTATGCCCTTAGAGGTATCAGTAGGACTCATTAGATATTTGCAAACGTGTATGGAAGAAATTGATACAGCCAGTCTTAAGATGGAGCAGTGCAAGGTCAGCTAGTGAATCATCGAATCCTCTGGGGCTTTTTGAAACCAGGAGGAAGGAGAGGGGCAGAAGAGAAGGGTGCCAACAGGCTTTGCACAGCTGAATGAGTAAGAGGGGAGGAGGGAGGGAAGAGGATACTGTTCCCAAAAGCAAAGAAAAGAAGAAGGAGGCAGGCAGGCAGGAAGGAGAGAGAGAGAGAGAGAGAGAGAGAGAGAGAGAGAGAGAGAGAGAGAGAGAGAGAGAGAGAGAGAGAGAGAGAGAGACAGAGAGAGAGAGAGGACATGTCAAAAGAGAGTTTGGGTAGTTCTGGTAAATGATAAGGAGAGTTTTAGAGAGATGCCTCAGGGCCATGAAGGACTGACAGGGATACAGGAGAAAAAGGAGAGAGTGGAAAAAGAGCTGGATGGAGACAGACAGAGGGCAACCCGTGATTCAGCAGGGCAGGGCACATGTCATGTACTTAAGTCACGTACAGTTCGAGACTGTCATCCTCCCTCTCTTATTCTGTCCATCCTGCCTCTTTTTCATTACCCAGAATAAAGCTGAAATGCCAGATAAACAACCAATTCAACCACTCAACTTTTTAAGGTAAGCTGACCCATCTTTCATGCAAAGCAGCTGTGTAGAGAGTTAAAGGAGTAAAGACGCTGGGTAAACCACTGGTTTTCTTCTACAAATTCCCTTTTGGAGTGTTTTCAACTCTTCCAACCAAGTTGCTTTTAGACTATTGTTAAAACTCAGATTTTTGTCAAACGGTGATTTACAGAAACAGGTGTTTACAGGGTGAATACATCAGACACAATAACTTCCACAGAAAAAATGAACAAGACATCATGTGAATTAGTTGTTCAGGTAAAGAATATTGTGTTTGATTCATGTAAAAATCTATCTTGCCATCAGGTGTCTAACGTTTGACTCTGAAGTCACAAGCCTTAATGCTCAATTCTGACTTGTTTTTCTAAATTCCATTCACTGTTTTTTTCCATTCATTTGCAGTTGCAGTACTTGCATACGAACTAAAAAAAATCTGAGTGGAGGCAATAAAAGAGAGAAGAAATCAACTGTTGGTCACTTTAGCACACAATGTGAATACTACCCTGTGATCAATGTGCCCCTTGGATTTGTAGTTGACCTCATGTACACTGATTTTTTACTTCTACAGGCATGTTCCCTACGCAACATCTCACCTTTTGTGCTGAGATCCAAGCTTCACAAGTAAATGACTTTTACTATTGGGACCCTGGACACCAACTCAATCCCCTTCTCCTCTCTATTCTCTGTCACCTTATAGTGGCATTGTAAGAAAATATAAATGCTTATATTGTGTGATTATTCTTCAGCTCAACCTTGAACTTTGTCAGGCCTGTTTAGTTGGTTAACTCTTTTATACTGACAGTCAAATCACATTTTTCATGGCTCAGTGAATCCAGTATGAAAAGGTAATCTGAGGAAAGCTGGAGGTATTTTTTTTATCTCCCCTGTTATAAAAGACCAGTGTCCCTTTTTGTGCAGTGCAGTTTAATATGACCACATGACCTGAGCAGTGATCCTTGATCAGTTCTCTTGTTCTTGGAGGTTTAATGACTACAGAGTCTGGACTACAGCCACATCTAGGTGGAGCAAAAGCAAAGCAGCATAACCTAATGTACCCAGACACTTGTCTTCATTCGGGCTGAGCTGAAGGGGAGGAAAGATACATGGTGTGATGACTTCAGCCTTTTAAAAAGGAAGAAAGAGAACAAAATGGGACTATACATGTGTCACGACATATACATGTGTCAGTTTACAGGTTTGTACATTTATTTAGTTTGGATAATTACATTTTGTTGAGGGGACATGAAAATGATGCAGAATATTAAAGCATATAATAAATGCCGACACTACTGTATATAACATTATGGTTTCGCATATTATTGCGTAATGTGAAAAAAGTGGCCCAGGCATACACAGCGGCAAAAACTATTAACCTATTCAAATGCTTTTATGGCTTTAATTATTATAACCGACACACTTTATAACCCCTATTCTATGTATATGTTTCTGTTTTGTGCTGATATACATTTCAAACGCAGATGCCGTTAATCATGCTGCAAAAAGTCTATGTAGAAAATAAATAAGATGCAAAAACCAGCTGGGTTGTAAGTGTGTAATATGTGTATAACTAATTATTATTTACTTATACTAGAAATGCTACAAAACCTGTTTTATTGTTATGTCGGGTTTAATGTTCCTAAAGAAACTGGGTTTGGCCTCATCAATTCTTCACACATAATTCAAGCCATCTCGTGCCAAAATGGATATTTCAGTGTTACACAGTGTGAAGTGCATTAAGTAATATTTCATCCTATTGATGAATCATTAAATTTACAGAGAAAATGCGAATCAATAAGTAAAGAGAAGCAATAAAAGCTGTGAAAGAGTGTGTGTCGTACATATATAGGACCAAAGTGAGATGGTGAGAGAAACTAAATGGTTGGATACTGGATGTTTCTCCCATCAGTACAGAGTAGATTTGTACAGAGGTGGTACTTAATGAAACTGCCATCACTTCCTCTGTTCTTCCATTGATGGGCAATGACACTATCCTCAGTTGTCAACTGGTAAAGCTTTAGAAAAGGAGCATTAAAAAGCTATTTGAACGGGACAATTTCAAATTACTTGGCTCTACTACCTCATCCAACTGCTTCATCACAGAGGTCTGCTGGCTATTAGCACGTTTCCCACCCGCGTTCATGGAAAGTCATAATCATTTAACTCACCGGGACCGGCACTGGATGAGACAGTTGCTTAAATTGCTAAAGTTGTGTGCATGAACATCTACCTAAATCCAACGTCCGAAACTTACAGCCTAAATTTACAGATCTAAGGATCTATGACTCTACATGTTATGTCTTAAGATTTATTTAAAAAATGTTCATACACATTTCATATGGAAAATTCTATCATGGTAATTAATTAATGCTGCATTTGGAGGCTAAAGCTGGAGTAAGACGTCTCATCCTTTTAGAGTAGTCTGACTCGAGGCATGACAATGTTACACTTGTGTTATGTTTTTTGCAAACATTCACTCACTTTCCCATTTGTTTGCATGACAAATAAATTCAAGCACCTGTCTCCTGTTTCTGTGTCATTGCCAGCTGGCTTAGTTGCACCGGCAGGTCTTTCCAGCGACGTGCCATCACCTTGTTTTGTACAATATGACACCAGTAGACCGCAAAGTGCTGCGTCTCTCTCATACATTATTTACACTGTGAGATCACTCTGCTAAATATTTATTTTGGAACATGACATCACACCCTTTTTGGGCTGTGTGGGTACACACCAATTACCTAATTTACTTTTTCATTGCTGCTTGGTTGTTGCTTCACACACTGTCCACTTGTGTCTGCCATCAAAAAGGCTGTACCAATGCTGAGGTATCAAGGAGCAAAGAATTAACATCAGAAAGCAGGTACAAAAAGATTCTTCAGTCTTCAGTGGGAAGCACTATGTTGCAATGAAGGGATGATAGGTAGCAGAAACAAGCTTAGAGCAGTGTTTCATTACTTAACAAGAACAATTAGCAGAAAAACTAAAAAGAAAAGTTTTAAGCAGCAGATGGAGAAAAAAGGGAATAAAAACAACAGAGAAGAAACGAAAAACACAAAGAAAGGAAGAAATGTGCTACTGCAATACAATGCAGGAGAATTGCTTTGCCCTGTCTACAACCCTTGCCCAGTTATTGATGACCTGTGACTGGAGGGTGGGTGCAAGCGACGAGTATACCAGCCTGCACTGCTCTGGGATAATCTGCATCCCACTGCCATATTCTTCACTATGCACCAGCTGACAAGACTCATACTTCACCATAAATTGGGCCTTCCAAAGCCATTATAGTCTGTATGCAGGCACAGCCAAAAGTCTTTATCGGATGCTCAATGGAAAATGGGACAGTAAATAAGGAAAAACAATGCCATGTTGTGCAGGAATAAATGACTAATTTATCGTTTTTAATATTCAATCCAGAATATTTGCTATTTTAGTTCTGTAAATATTTTTAGAAAGCCAAGTCACACAGGGGTGCACGCCAGATGAATTGCTGCTATCAATATGAATTTCTGTTCTTTTCACTCCCTCTCTCTTTCCTCCTCTTTTCTGCTTGCTGCTCAAGCCCACAGGACGGGATTGAGAGCAGCGGAAGGTGAACAGGCCTCAGCAATCAGTAGCCATTAAGCTCCATTTCAATAGCTGATTTTGTGTTTGCCACTGAGCTCACCCACAGAGGGAGGAATGTAATCTTAGAGGACAATATAGCTTCATGTGTGTTTTGTCCATTTAACAAGAGATGATTGCAGAATGGATCCCGTCATTGTACGCAGAAAGAAACACGAAGGAAAGGCTCAACAGTTAATGACACTGCTAATGCTACACACAAAATATGCTGTGAGTTATCATTTATGTGTTTAGTTTTTATTTTCAGGGCTGTAATTCTTCTAGTATTCTGAATTCAGTTAAGCTCATTGTGTCTAATGATTTAGCCAACGCTAAGGCATAAATACACTCAGGAATCTACTTGTAGAACATACAGCATTCACATACAGCAATTTACTCATCTCTTCACCTTCACCAGCAGCAGCAGCAGCTCACATGGATGGGTGCCTTGACAACACGGCTCAATAACACTATACGTCTATGATTGTTGGCGGCAGTTAAACAGGCTGAGTGCTCTAATGTTCTGGCTGAGCATTGGTCAAGATGCAGAAGAGTCAGGAGTGACCCAGCTGGTCAATAAGACACATCTGCAGTTAATTAAGCCCTGTTTCAATAAAAGCAGACAGGAGAGAAGTATCAGTAGCAAACTGCCAGTGCCCTGCTGTGCACCTGGAGCCTGGGAAGGGCCTGCTGTTAAAGACAAGGCCAAGTTCATCCCTGAAAGAGGAAGCTTTAATTAGCATGTGGACAGGTGAACTGTGCAGTGTCTCAGCAGGTATGCGCAGCCCAGTAAAGACAACGCACATTTCGCCTTGTGTGGAAGAAAAAAAATATGAAATATGAAATAAGAATATAAATCTGTACTGGAGGCAGTTCTACGCCAACTTCTCTGCTTGCGGGAAAGCCGATTTTTCATTCAGCAAGCCACATCTTCAGACAGTGTGTGAAACCTGTGTGAGCAGGCAGCAACGCAAATATCGCAAAACTTTGAAATCTGGTGTTACTATATAACACGAGAAATGCCAATGTAACAAAGACAGTTGGAGTATTTCGTTGGCAGACGGACATCTGTGACACACGAAGGATGAAACCTGCCTGAGAAACATCTTTAATTTTGTGCGATGCATCAGAATTGTCGACTGATGTGATTCAGAGCCAAAGATGTTAACACCCTACGACCAAGCTCTGGTCCCTGCAAACGCTGGAAAACTGCTGCAGTCAACAAAGAACATGCATTATAACTCCACAAGGAGGAGTTAGAGGGAGCTGAGTACCTTGTCCTGTGTCCCCTGGTACAGATTCCTTCATCTGAATCAACTATATTGCCTTTCTTTCTCTTTCTGTCATCTCATTTTCTTTAGTTAGTGGTTTATGCACGCGTCTGATGTGTTGCTCTCAGTAGGGAGTCTCAGTAGAGACTCAAGACAATGTGACTTTTGACTGGTTTTATTAGGAAAAGCACAGGTGCAACAGCAGGTCGAGCAATGCGTGGGACATTAAGTTCCTCAGAATGGGCTGTGTGTGTGAAAAATCTGAAAACTCCTAAATGGTAAATGCCACAGTTTTGTCAGACCCCGTGAATTAAAGCTGAAAGTCTTGTCTTTGCATTTGTGTTTAATTTCAGGTAGTGTACAGTGTTAATATAAAGTGCAAAATACTGAATTCTAGGAGTTTCGATCTGCTCCTGGTGATTGTTAGGCATTAAAGAAACTCCCATCTTCCACATCTTAAGAACCAGACTAGCTTATACCCCCTCTGGCCTTCGTATCTTAAGGCTGTCAAGCCCACAGAGTTGGCAGCTCTTTATCCATATCCTGGTTGGATTTGCCTTGCCACAATGAGTCAGTATAAGAAAGAGGGCCGATACCAGAGCTGATGCCAGACTCGTCAAGTACTTCTGAGCGCTAAGCCAGCTCTTTTCATCCTCGTCTTTCAGATGGTGTGAATTCAACAAGATGTCTCCCGAGACTCCGCTTTTCACTTGTAGGAATGTCAGGATAGAAACTCAGTCATGCGTGAACACAAATGCAAAAATGTAGAGCCAAGGAAAAACACACCCTCAAACAAACACATGCACTCAAAGAATTGTGCCAGCATGAGAAAACTAAATCAAGGATGTTCTGTAGGAGAGCTCTGTAGCTGCACGGCTTTAATTATAGGACAAATACAGGAACACCATAAGTTTACAGTTTTTCTTCATCTACACCTACTAATGGATACAGTTGGCTGTAAACACAATATCAATGTTCTACAGTCAATGTAGAAGTCAAAAAAATCATTTGTCTTTTTGGATTTTACTGCTGTCAATGATCTTAGTGGAAGATGATTGTAATTTCTAACTAATTAAACTATCTTCATAGGCAGTGTCAGGTTTTGATTAAAAGGTCCCCAAGATAGAGCGGGCCCCCAGAGTAGCATTTAAAGGTTTTATTAAAACAATAAGTCTTCTTGTATTAACAGAAGAACAAACGAGGCAGCTGGAGCAGGAAGTGTGGACAGGACAGGGGTCTACGGAGGGATGGACAGATCACCGCTGTGGAGATCACGAGTAGTAGGAAGGCGTAGTTACAGATGAGAATGTGTTGACTGGTGGAGGATTGCTGAAGATTTACCAGAAAGAGAGAAGGTGTCACAAAATGGCTGATGACACAAGATGTTGGAGCGTAGGTGAGTTGACCTCCACCGCGTGGTCGAACCACAGAGAGAGCAGACATATAAGATTGAAGAGCACAGGTGAATAGTAAGTTAGTGTTGTACAAGCTCACAAAGAATGCCTTCAGGTCCAACAGGAAAAGATCGAGAAAGATTCAGGGAGGACAGGGAAGAAGAAAATCCTGAACAACGGAACAAACGCAGCCTCTAAAGTCATCCTTAATTACAGAAACAGATATCTTCAATAATAGATTAATCCAAGATTCTTCCTTCCACAGAACAACAAGATCCACAATCCTCATACAGATACTCAGAATGCCGAGGTCAAAGTCCCTCAGAGTATGGGGGTCCAAATCAAGGTAGGCAGCCAGGCAGGCAGTATCAGTTATCAGCCAAAGTGAAGTCACAGAACAGCCACAGACAGAAGAACAGCAGGACTACAGGCAGGTTGAGCAGTGAGCTAAGTTGAAGGTAATCTAGTTTGGAAAGAAACTAACATTGGTTTACCAGGTTTTATCTTTTTAAACATGGCTTCCATAATCCGAACCAATTTTTTAAGTCTAGTCTCAGGGCCGTCATCATTTTTGAGACCTAAGGTTGATCTGAGTTCATGTCTTAACTGTACAGTGTACCCTTAACTTTGGCAGTGGTAGGTGCCACATGTATGGATTTATTAGATCTCAAAGGCTCACAGTCGAAGAAAGAGCATCACCCCTGGCAGCTGTAGAAATTTGGCTCAAGGACATGTAATCCATACAGTTTCCTGTCAACTGAATATTCTGTTGTGTCACTGTGAGGGAGAATATGTAAGTACTTGGACAGTTGTGAATAAACATCACATGCCTGGTAGAGCATTACCGGAACCATCCATGATAACTTGTTGACCTTTGATAAAAACATGAAGCTTAAAGCAAGCGCACATTTGATGTTTTATTTAAATCTTATGGATTGAAACACACAATACAATGTGAAATACAGGGTTGTATTCTCAGGGAAATTGGACTTGCATGATTACTGCAATGTTATCGTCTGCGGTGCACACAAACCTGCCAAGCATGAAATCAGATCTCATAAAGATAGTGTGAATTAAACATGTCTTCGGATTTAAATCTTTAAATCTCTCACTCTCTGTCTATGGGGTGTGACATTATGCATGTGGTGTAGATGAGAATATGCTTATTCTGAGTCTGCCTTACAGCGTTGTAAAACCAGACAGTCTCGGCTCCCGGGCCTTCAATTCAGAAGAGTTGAATATGTTATTCAATGTGGTCTGAGACAATGATTGCAGAAGGGCTATGTAGATAATGAAAGCAGTAAAGAAAGAAATTGAAGTAGTGCAGGGTGGAGAGGCAAAAATATTCAAGGAGAATACATTTAGAGTCAAGTCTACGGTAGCTCCTGAATATTGTATTATGCTGTGCAAGTTCCTCAGAGTGGGTAGTGCCAATAGGCAACCCCCCAGTTTGAACAACAAAAGATGTCTCGACAACAAAAGCAGTTTGAACTCAGTTTCTTCAGCAATGAATGGATTTGACATATTGTATGTAAGGATGACAACAAAAAGCCTTTGTGGCTCTTTGACAGATTCAGTGGGAACCTAAACAAATCTTTGATCTGAAACACACCCCATCAAGCAAGTGATGAATTCAGTGCTAAGCCTTGTCAGTATTTTGAGACCTAAATGCTAATCAGTGAGTCATGTGTAACACCCAAGATCAAGCGTATTTGGGAGTTAGTTTGACATGCGGGAGCTTAAAAATGTTAGAATTTAGTTAAGGAACTAGTTACTGTACAGTATGTTTGGCTCCCAGCTACATCGTAGCTGTTCAGGATTCGACCGTCATTTGTCTGACAAAGACCTTGAAGGTTAAAAATAGTTTAGCAAAATTCAATTGGTGGAAAACCTCTGCTTGTCTCTTTTGTTTTGGACTTGTACATAGTTGGAGTTGTGTACACTGCAGTAGGAACCTTTATGTCTTGAAGTCATCAGGCTCTGAGATCCAAATAGTGATGAGGGAGATCTCTGGCACACCTGCTTAGATCAGCCTGGGCCAGCAAAATCAATCAATTTGCATCTCTCATCCAGCAGATGAGTGGTGTTGTGTTGAACAGTTATTGATTAAATTAGTGTAAAATAACACAAACACTATGTAACTTCAACATATAAATTCTGTATCAACTTATTCCAGATGTAAATTGGGGGGTTTTTCACTGAATAAAATATTAAAGTGTTATGGTTGCACACTTCCATCAACATTTGGCTGCACAATATGAATGTGTAAATATCCTGCAGTGCACTACGGCTTCTTAAAGATTAAACAGATTTTACACCTGCTAAGCCCTGCCATCAAATATGATTCTATTACTGTAAATTGAAATTTTTGTTTTGAATAATTATTTTGACAAAACAAACAATTTGAACGCTTTTGCTCTCAGGAAATGTGACGGACATTGTCCCACCTTTTGATATTCTGCAGCCTACACTGAGTAATTAATTATCCATCATCTATAATAAAGACATTAACTGCTACCCCTTCTTTTTTCTCTCCCTTTCACTTCATTAAATACTGTATATAACCCTTTTTTGATCATCTATTCATGTCTTGCCTTTGCTAATCGTCTTACAGTCCACTGTTTGATATTGTTTTACAGGTTCAAAACTAAACTGTGTGAAATACAGTGCAGACAAACATTTGCCACTCTTGCACTCTTGTCTTGCATCACACTGTCATTCTATTTGTATTGTCATTGGAGTCATGACATCCCTTTTGTCCTCTGAGACCCTGAGACAGTGTGATAGCCCAGCTCAGAAGATGTGTCCACTTTCATCTATCCTCTCTTCTCCTCGCTCATGGCCTTCCTTCCCTTCCGTTGAGACTGCAACATGCCAGAGGTCCTTGGCAGCATTTATCTGCCCTGCTGGTGAACCTTTTTAGCTGGCACAATTCAAGTCTCAGTACATCTGAGGCCCATGCCACTAAGTGTTAGGAGATGAGTTGGACAGAGAACTGTAGACTGGGGAGAAGGGATAAGGTCTGACGCTTGGACAAGATGCGTGTTGAGGAAAGGATGGCACGGAGCAGGTTAGCAAGAAACAGATGGGGGCAAAAGGGGGCCCATCTGTAGGGAAATTTGGAAGAGGAAACAGGGATGTCAACACTGAGGTAAGCTCAAGCACGAGACACAAAGGTAACCTGGGAAATTAGGATTTGATGAGTTGCAAGCAAAGGAGTCAAGGAGAGTGATGCTGTGACAAGATTATCTGATGGGTAGGGAAAGAAGAAGGAAGCCACAATCCGCCACTCTTCTTTTCCAACTTTGCACTTACCAACTTTTGGAAGCAGGAAGTAGTTGAATAAAATGGGAGAAAGGAAGAAAGAAAAAGGTGTTACTAAAACTAGAAACCCACAGGCTGAATGACATCATGGTTTGTAGTAGAGAACAGAGGACAGAGACTAATGACCTGCAAGTAGGCTGATCAAATCTTACTACTGGAAAATGAGAAAAACTGAGGGTAGATATTTGGTAGATAGAGAATTAGAGAAAGTTGCAAATAAATGAGATCAGAAATGAATGAGGCAAAGTGCAAGCTAATCCAGATACAAACAGAAAAGTGTTGGAGTTGTGTGTTGTGGGTTCAGCTGGGACACCAAAAAAGTAAAAAGACTTTACTTTCTCTTTTTCCTAGTTCCACATTCCTCAGTAATGACTTGGTAGTTCTCAGACAATTTATATGGAAATTCACCAGAAAGAGCCCTGTCGATTAATAGACTAATAATCAGTAACTGACTTAGGCTGGAAAACCAATTTGAGGTTATGGTTAAAATTTGGTTCTTGGGTTGTTAGAGACCAGCTTTTTTTTTTTTTACTCGATGTTGAAACTCAATTACCTTCACCCCCGGAGTGACATGGAGCATTGTTGAACCTGCAGCAGTCTACAAGCAGAGCTAGAGCTTGTTATTATAAAAACCAGAGCATGAAGCTATCTTCTGTAGTTTCCACCTCCCCCAAAATGCCTGAAGTGTGGCACTCACTATTGTTTCACATTTTTTTAAGTTAAACTTAATCTAAACTGCTGCTCTTAATTGAAAACTACACTTAAAAACATATTATACACAGTTCAGTAACATTTTATTTCACAGTTCAGCGATTTCCTAGAAGGTTTCTGGAAGTTAGATAGTTCTGTTGAGTTGAATTGGAAAACAGTTCCTACTCTCCAGATCAAAGTAATCATTTATTCATTATTTTATTACAATGATAACATCATCAGATTGCATGCATTGACATTAGAGAACTCCAGTTGGGATGCTGAGAACATCTAGTCTAAAGCTTCTTCGCTAGGATACAATAGTGTCCATATCCATCTGTTTGGATCTGAGGATGGTGATAGGTTCAGTGTACAAACAAAAACACAAATACCCTTGTACTTGGTTGAAATAAAAAAAACATCATAATGTAGATTTAATTAATGATCTGGAAAGTAGGATATTAAAAAAGAGAATGCCATAACGGCACTGCTGCAATTGCCACATCAAAACTACATGTCTCATTTATGATATGCTATCCCTTACAATAAAGTAGAAAATTTCATAATGTTACCGGCCAGAGGAGCTTTTGACACTGGACAAATGCAAAGTAAAATTCAGAAATGCTAATGGTTTACAGTAAATAGTTTAGTAACAGCACACAGTCTTAGAGAAGCAATTATTCTGCACAAAGTTAGTGCCCCAGTGACAAGGTTGAGTATTTATTGGAATGAGCCGAGAGTAACGGCAGAATGAATATGGCATAGATGGGGAGCAGTAAGGACAGAAGTTATTGTGTTCTTCCCTCAGCTGTATGACATTGAGAGGACCGTGAGGCAGAAAGGTTCAGGTGGTCTAAAACCACAAATATTGTTACTATAATATAAAAGAAAACTTGAGTGAAAATTGTTTAAGGTCAGAAATAAATCTAGTGATTCAAGGATTTTTCAGTGATTTGCTTTCTATTTTACCGTCCTGTGTTGTTTTTGTTGTTTTCATCTGTATAATAATGCATAAAATAGAAATTCATTTTTTATGCCTTGTCAGAATTGGTCTAGGAATATTTTTCTCCTTTGCAGTGATCTTGTTTCAATATGTGCATGTGAAAGCACTGGTTGTCAATTTTAGACCGACAACCGTGCTGGTTTTCTGATGTTCAAAAACCAGAGTTTACTGGGTTTTCTGGGGACCTGCATTCACACCCAACGAAACAAGGCTGTTGTCCAGTGTGCACTGAGTTGCACATAGTTTTGCAGAATAAATAGAATTTAGTATTCAACATAACTTGTCGAAAGGAGAGAAATAACAAGCGAACGATGTGCATATTTCAAGGTAAATTACATTTCAACTGTACAACAACAACTATACAGTATATTTTATTTATACTGCCTGGTTGAGTGCTCATCATCTTGTACCTATCAAGTTAATATTATTATATTAACTGTAATATCCTGTTATCTTGTAGGGTATTTACACTGCAGAGGAACCAGCAGTGAGAATATGTGCATTAAGTGTTGGCGTGACTATATGAACATCTGATTTTCCCTGGTGCTTTCTTTATGTAGATCAGTACTTTGAGGAATAAATGTTCCTCCAGTTGAACTTCATCAGAATCATCTAAGCAACACAGGCCCCTGCGTTTCCCTCATGTTTACTTTTAAACATTTAAATTTGATGTTATGCTCTAACAGTTGGTGCACTGAATACATTTAAGTATAAAATGTGGAAGCTTACTTGGGTCAGACAGGATGGAGTCTGTCTTGGGCAGAAACTGATCACAGCGAATTCCCTGGTAGCCTTCTCGACACCTGGTGGAGAAAAAAAGAGAAATAACTCATCAGCCATGTGCTAGGGAACAAATACCATTACAACCGATGTACTGTAAATGCAAGAGCTGCACATAAAGTGTGTCCTTGGTGTTTTGGGACAAATGCAGGTAGTGACCAGTCCTCATGAAAGCAAGACTAAGTGCCAAAAAGAGCAAAGTAAGGTAAAGTGACAAAAATAAATTAATAGCAAGGAGATTCTTAAGGTCTGAAACCTGCACTTTTGTCGAAGAAGACATCTGTCAGAATCACAAATTGGGCACTGCATAACAGAAGAAGCATCCAATGCCCATTAACCGAGACCCTGTAACCTTTGTCTGTGTGCAGCTAAATGAGATTCAGGTTTTTGTGCGGTTCACAAAAGACACCACACGATTAATCAAAAAGTAGAACTTTGTCTTAAAAAACTAAGAAATATGTTCTGAAGTAGATGAACTTGCCAATGAGAAAGAACCTGCTGTCTTTAAGACATCATGGATTGTGAATAATTCCCTAACTTGCGTTTGACTGGCACATCTATGAGTCAGGCAAAGACCCTTAAGAGGCTAATGAATTTTAAAATGTGCTGCTCTGCTCGCCTGCTCTTCACAAAATGTCCTAAGAAAAGTCTAGGACATTACAAGGATGTGTTATTAATTAATTTCAGCTCAATACATATATCCTTATCAACATATGCAAGTGTAACTGTGTTTTACAGTGCACAGAGATGACCAAAATGTCAATGTGCGGTGTAAAGCCTAATTGGATGCCTCAGTTGGTTTGGATATCAATCTTCGCCTCTGGCCATTCATGCCTTTCTTGCCCAAAACACAAGGCTCATCATGCATGCAAATAAAACAACCTTCAGCAACAGAAACTGTGGTAATGCCAACCCTTTAAATTTGACCCCACTTTATCGACTAAATGGATCGTTTGGTCATTTTTCCAACTATTCTGTTTCATTAACTTTTTGTCTTCTACCCTAACTGCATCACTATCCATCTCCTGTTTACCCCTGTGGCTTTGTTTCATTGACACTCCTGGAATTAACTTGTATCTGCTCTGACAAGCTGACAGCAGAGCACATAAGCATATCCCAGCGGCCCCTGCTTTTGAAAACCCCCAACTGGGAGAACATCTACGTCCACGCAGACAAAACACCACAACTGTGCATAAAGATCAAGCTTCCATAGAAATGTAGTGTGACATATCAAAGATTTGTGCTCTTTGCAGAATGATAATGACGCCCCTCTCTTTCTCTTTCATCTACGGTGAGTGATTTTCAATTATTAAATGAGCTGCAGAAGGCAGGGAATGATGCACTGTTCTGTGCATGCTTAAAGAGTATCTTCATTGTTGGGAGGGAAGAGAGGCAAATGGTGTTACATATGGTGAGAACCAGGCCTATAACAGTGATGCTGACTCTAAACAACAACAACAAAAATCGAACAATTAATTTGGCTTCTAAAATACTTCAAACTTTTTTAGTGTTTCCGTTTGTTTTCAGTGAAAAAGTGACTTTAAATGAATTCTCTGCATGCAAGGTCTGCATGCAAACTAAAGATGTGATCTGTAGTGTTTTGTAGTGCACTGTACAGTACTGCACACTACTGTCACACACTGAAATGCGCACAGGAGATGGAGGATAACAACACCACTTTGGATCCATGCACCATAATGGTGACTGCCGTCTGTAACACTGGCACCAAAACGGTGCCGTCACCATTATCATTGTTTTGTTGGCAACAAAGCACTTGTGTTTTACAGGAAGACAGTCTCAAGCTTAATTATGCTACATCACCTTTAAATAGTTGTAATGAGCAGATTAAGCAAAAGTCTTATGTTTGGTGGAGTATAACTGGCACCTCACATATTTTTGTTGTGTTTTATATTATGTGAATCCCTGCAGTTAGCTTCACATTAGACCTTTGTGGTAGTTTATCAAAATATCAGCATATCTACTTTTGCTCTACATTTATTGCTCTCAGCTTTTATTGTTGCAGTGCGTACTGCGAATGTCGTGAGAGCAGGAGAACAAGACGAAGACAAACAATCACAGACAACTTGTTTTAAAGTTACACTTCAAGTAAAAACAGAACACTCCAGAGAAAGTGGTTTAAATGCTGTTCAGAGTTCAGCTTCCTAATCAAATGCTTCAATTCAAGATCAAAGTCTAACCTGAAATAACAGCTCGCTTTCCTCTGTGCTAAATATGTGGTCATTAAACATCTCTCCATGACACTGTGACCTGAACTGACTAAACTTTGACAGGAGGCAATGTTTGTCACACCAAGTGCAAGGTAGGAAGGTAATTAAAAGAACAGAGGCTTAACATGGTGACAGTGACTATGTGTCACACTCGTTACGGGGCACTGCGGAAGTGAGAAAGACAATACAACATGACTACACTGAAAATGTGTGACAAAAATACATAGAGACAACCCTAAATGACTGTAGTTCTCTGATATGTAGTTAACATGCTCAAAAACTAAAGGAGAAAATGATCAAATACAACTATGCACAGTTGGGCAGACATAGCTCAGACATTGCCCCCTTGCTGTGTGGCCATGAGCATCACGAAAATTGCTTCTTCATCATCTGGCACTGTGTAGTACATGAAGTTATTGTCTCCCACAAACTTCGCTTTTCTCTTGCTTATGCTGTTCCCAGCAGAGATCAAAACACATCAGAGTGTTACTTCACAAAGCTCGGAGGAGTGAATCTAAGACTGGATGAGAGACAGTCGGAGGCTACTGAGGAGCTGCATGACTTCTAATTAGCACTGCAGTCATTAATTAAAAGAAAACAGGAGGGATGTTGCATATGCATGTGTGTGTGTGCGTGAGCACGCGTGTTGTGTGATTCTCTCACTAATGTACGAAGCAGCACAGAGTGGGGGATAAATATAAATATATCACCAGGAGAATGGTTTCTGCAAAGAAACGTATGGGAACACGTGTGCTGGTGCATAAAGACACACACATGTCTGTTGGAGGTTATGCATGGCAGAAAAGAAAGAGCACATCTCATGTCAACATCCCCAAAGAGCTTCATGTATGTGGGAAAACAGGTCATTGTTCCCCCAGTGATGTGAAGTGTCTTTCATTAACAATACAGTCTGCTGACATTCTGGATTCTTATGAAAAAAGAAGTAAGAAATGCCCCATTATTTCTCACCGACAATCTCAGTAACTGCAGATTGTTTTTGATAATTATCAAGATATCATATTTACATGCAAAAGAGCATAAATAGTCTAATTTGTTTTTCCAGTGGCATAAATGTAATATTCTAGCTAAGGGTGCATTTGTGTCAAACAAATTTGGAGGTAGTTTTTCATGTTGTTTAGTCTTGCTCTGATTTTCAGCACAGATAACACATCAGTTCAGTACCACACAAGCTGCTCCAGTTCACATTAAACACGCCTTGCTTAAAGGTGCCTCACAGATTTAGAGCAGAATTGTTTCGGGTTGCATATTTTACATGCTACAATCCCTAACCTTAACCACGCTGTTTCAAAGTTTTATCACCACATACTATTATGTACACAATATACATTTCTGTACATTATGGCATCATGCTAAATAATCAGGCTTGCAGAAATTATAAAATGTGCTCTGTCCTCATGTTAAATGTCATGTCAGTCCAACCTCATCCACTGCAGTGCTGTACAGCCCCGTTATAAACAGAATTTATCCCATCCAGAGATACTGAAAACCAGCAAATGAAGATAGATTTCTGAAATGTTCTCTGTAACCCAATTGTTCTACTGCTCTTCCTGGGTTGGTACGAGACAGAAGACATTCGTCACGTCCACCGACTCCCCTCTCAGATACTAAAGATGTGATACAAATAAAATAATGAGGCAATTTACAGTGTCAAACATCCAATGAATTATTAGAAATCCAAACAACTGCTTCTCTCTCCTTGGCAGGGCAGCCATTTAGACCAATTTAATACAGTGCAGCCACACAACAGTGTGAGGCTCAACGGTCTATTAAGAGAAAATATGCCACAGTGCACTGGTCAGACTGTGACAGGTTGATTCAATGATCCTCACACTGTGGGCCATTTTCTCAGCATGAAATTCATTTTCGAGCAAAATGGACGATACACTTCCAGTGAACTGGCCAACAAATACAGGAAATAGCTGAATAGCTGGAAAAGTGTTGTTTCCTGTCATGGTGGGAGCCTACAACAATCTTGGGGAGAAATCTGCAGAGAAAAGCTATGACAGCGTAAAAACCAACTTCAACATTTTTGCATGATGCTTTTTTATCATCTTGTTAATTAATCAGTGTTGTAAACTTTTGACCATTTGACATTTAAAGATGTTTCTGATAAGCAAACACACTTTATCAGCTGAAAATTCATGATATGAATGACAGAATAGCTGGGAAGTTATGACTTTTGTAATTAACATGACATGATCCTGTAGAATCAAGATGAATTCCTCCAATGGATTTTCTGGAATTATAGAAACACTCAGTCCATGTGTGGCTCTACATTGGTGTCAATATCTTGCCTCAGTCTTTGTTTGGCTCTGAGGCTCTGTAGACTACAGAAAGCATATTTAACAAATTTAAATTTCTAATTTATTAGTGACAACTGAAAAGATCCTGCTTCTTGTTGTGCAGCAACTGTGCTAACCACTACATCACCAAGATATCACATTTATATCAGGCCAGCTCTAGTCTTTACAGAATGGTGAGGACACATTTACAAGACAGTGATTAAATCAGTGAAGTAAAAGTTCCAGTTCAAAGAAAGTTCACTTAGCACAAAGCTTTCTTGAGTCAATAAGGCATTCATAAAACTGATAATCAAATAACACCCCAAGTTCTTGATGTATGATGAAAGACAAAAACAAGAGCCAGAAAGCGATGTAACAGATAGTCTGTCATTGTGTTGTTTGTAATTAAGTTTCAAACCAACATAATGAAGATTTAAACACAGTTTGTTACTGTGGATCCACAGCAAAGTCGTATCATTCGACGCATCAGGTCCTGATGTAATCCAATATGTCTGCTGGGCTGTTATAGCAGCTCGATGCTCACAGGTTTGTTTAATCACACTTGCAGACGACCAAATACAATTGACAGTGCAGACTTCAAAGCAGGCCTGAGATGATTCCTTTTCTGCTTTAATGACATTACGTACTGCTCACCCGTATGCGTTTCCATTCATTCCTCCCGTTCTTGATGGGACAGAAAATTGAAATGAAAATCTATCTTCGCTAGGTATCAAGAGAAGTCTTTTGTCTCATTTTTCCTAGACGGTGTGATTGAAATGCATCCGGAGAGCCATGTCTCAGCCCGGCAGTTTAAGAGAGGCAAACAGGGTGTGAAGCTGCTTGTGCATCAAGTGTGTTGCTGTGTGTGCATGTGCATAAAATGTAGGTCTGTTTTCCATAAAAGACAAAAGCTACTTTTGAAAATGCTTAGTTCAACATACAGTCATATCCGCTTTTGTATGTTGGTGAGGTAAGAAGAAGAAGAAAGAAGAATAATGTGGTAGAACTTTCACTATTAACCATTAACACAACAACAAGCACTGAGATGAAAACTTTCAAATCTCATGCAGAATTTGAACTTATTTGGTCACTTTGAAGTCTTGAAGTGTTGCTTGATTCAATTTGAGTTTAATTTCTGCAAATTGCACCTATGAAGTCATAATGACTGTAATAGTTTTCTGAGTAAGAAATTTCCAAGCTGAAGAAGAACATGTTCCTTGCAGGCAATTTAAAAGTTGGTAAAACTGAATCTCAGTGGACTGTTGACTGTAGATGCATTTGTGTAAAGTGTGGGCATGCCCCTTTAGTACGGAAAAGTTAAACCTGAGTCAAGTCACGTGTAAAGAACAGGACTCAAGTCATCACCTCCCAGTTCACAGTCATCTCTAACATTTCCTGCATTGGACATTTCAAGTTGTCAAATGCAGCTGCCTGCTGAGCTTCTAGTTCTTTAAATAAAACACGCCTCCCACTGAATGCTGCATGGTGTTTAAGTGTGTGCCCTTTCCACCATCTCACCAGGAGTCTCAGTGAGAGGAAAGTAACTCAATAATTCACAGCTCCGCCTGTTTGCTCTTTAAAATTAAAACAAAAACCCACCACTTTCTCCTCCATTTTATTGTTTTACTTCAGCTCCCCTTTCTTTCTGCATTTCCTCTCCTTTACTCACTCTACGTTTGAAAACCAAAGGTAGAACTAGGAGACAAGCATTTGTGGAGGCCAGAGGACAACGCTGAGCATTCAAAACTGGTTTTCACCCGAATCATGTTTATATTTCTGACAGCTGAAAAGAAAGTGAAACTCGATTTGTCCATGCAGTCCCTCTCGGGAGCAGAGCAAAAAATGCTGCATTAGTTTATCCTGTATCTCTCAAGCAGTGGCATCAGACAGCAGAAATGAAGAGACGCAGCAGAAACAACAAACAAGAGAAGACATCTGTCTTCATGAGAAAACAGCTTAAAAACAACACGTGTGTGTTCGAAGCTTGTGTGGTTATATGAATAGCGACTGACAAGACAAATCACAGCATTGTCACATGTTTTCAGTGTCCTGTATATTAATGGTCTGTATGTGTAATGTTACGAACATCTGACAACTACGCTCCCCATGCTCATCATGAGCAATGATTCGGTTCCTTAGAAGGTGCTGTATCACCCAAAGTCTATGTTCTGAATGGAGACAGTAAACACCAGCAGCCACATAGAGAATCTCCTGTACGGAGTAACTCTAGTTACTCTCTGTCTCATGCTGCCATCTTGATACAGGCTGGAAATACCACTAATGGTGAGATAAGACTTTGAATCTAAACCCTTATCTCTTTTTCTTTCTGACCCCTTTCTCCATCCCTCTCCCCGTCTCCCTGTTCTTATGAATATTAACTCTTTAGCACCAAGACCACTTATCTCTTTGCTTAATAACTCTCACCCTATAAGTCACTTTGATTAGGTGGTTTCTTCATTCTATCGACAGTAGACAAATATCTCTTCAATGCATGCGAATGTCAAAGGGGGTAATGAGGTACTTATTAGATCAGTTAAATTAGCTGTTATCTCTGCTTGTGACAGGAAACACTTTTTTAAACACTGTAGAATGCATTGACATTCATGTGTATAAAAATGTACTACTACTACTACTACTACTACTACTACTACTACTTTCTTCATTTGTAATAACAGAGACAATAGCCCGTGTGTTTAGCTGTAAGCTATAACAACTTCTCCTTGGTTATAATCTGTAATAATGAGTGCTTCCACCTTTAATTTGAGTTGTTTTCTGCCTGAGACACTGTGGAGCCCAGCTGAAACAAAAAGAAACACTGGACTTGGTTAAGTAAGGTACCACAGAAGTAGCAGCTTTATCACGTCCCAATTTCAGGAAATACCAAAACATCCAAATGCCAGAAGAGGATTAATGCAGGAGAGTGTGCAGCTTGTGTTGAGGAACAATTCTCTCATGAAAGCCTTGACCTTTGGACAAAATTAAGCAGCAGAAAAGTCTGTTAGGGTAATCAGATAATTAAACTCGCCCCTTTTGGCTTCTGTTTTGGATGACTCGGTGTCCCTTCGGACGTATTTTCCCCACTGTGAAAGTGTCACTTACATGCGGCGGATCCCTTTAGAGGGCATAGCTAAGATGGCATTTGGCAAGGATAATAACGTCACGAAGGAATTTTACGTTATAACCTTTTAAAACCGCAGCCGCTTCATCTCCCAAATGTTGATGTTTAGATTTAAATTCTTACGTATGTCAAATGTAATTTTACTGTGGAAATAATTGCCATTACTCACAGAACAGCAGCAAGGTCTTTGAAAGCAGCTGCGAAAGGTTCTGATATTAGATGAGAAGTGTATGTGTGTGTATATAGAACCACACTGCCACTTTTTATGGGACCTCAGTTTGCCCTTTCCAGTTTTTTTTATAACATATTATCTCCATTTGTAATTTTCTCTGTAAATCAACTTTTTTTTTTGCCAACTTTAAAATGTTTTCCGCTTAAACTTGTCTAATTTTACCACAGATTGATAGTAAAGTGAAACACTTTATAAGGTTTTTTTAAAAAAAAATCTGAAAATCTTTTACATTAATAAGTATATATTTTTTCAACTTGCATCCTTTCATAGTTCAGCTCTCTGCCCCTGAGTTTGTAAATACATCAGAGCTGAAAAAATGTCAAACAAAGCTACCGGATTCATTTTGTCATTATTTATGACCTGAAGCACTTGAGTGCACGACCAGCTGAATTTAAGGAAGAAGCCGCATGCAGCACAAAGCAGGATCACAAATACCACAAGCCAATTATTTTTGGAGAGAGAATAGTAGTCAACGTGGAACACAGGAAATGGCAAATGCCGGCAAGACAAAATAGATGTTGTGTTGTTTAACCCAGAAAAGAATCTTTCTTGTCAGAAACACTGTGAGTACTGTATACTGTAGTTTTACATTAGGAAACTGCACTGTCAAACATCTTCCAGGATCTAGTAAAACCTTACTCCGACTTCTTAGATCACATTAAGAATGGAAGCACGATTTGTCTTCTGAAAACATCTGAGTGTTTGTGTGTCTTCTATAACAATTTACAATTACTGATGGTGTCTGTTGTCTATTACCTTGTGGTAGTGATCTAGCCTTAGGAAAGCACCACAACGACTTATGTGATGGATGTGATCAGAAAACTATCTGATAATGTTTTTGGGTTTGAACGATATGATGTACCCATATCAAGCTCCATTACCTACAGGTAATTGAGGTTTAATCAAAACACAACCTGAGGCAGCAGGAAAAGGTGATATTACAGGGCATTACCGAATTTCAGAGGATTATTTCCCAACAGCGATTATTAAGAACTTTGATGCTGTGAAAAAATAGTTGTCACGTGTATTTTAAGAATACGTAAAGATAAGTTTGTTAAATGATGATTTCATTTATTAAGGAAACCTGCTTGGCCCTGTACATCATTACTTTTTCACACAGAGCCAGGCAGGTTCCTTAATAACGAAATCATCATTTAAAAACTACACTTTGTATTTACTCAGGTTATCTTTGTGTAATATTGAAATGTGTTTGATGATCTGAATCATTTAAGTGTGACAAATATGCAAACAATTTTAAAATCAGGAAGGGGCCAAACAGCTTTTCAGTCCCTAAGCCTGCAAGACAGATGTCAAAACCCTGATGTAAACAATAATTATCCCAGCACAAGTCCAAAAGTGATTATTTCCACCGATGTCTCCAGTTGAACTCCACACAGAAACCCTTTCCTTGTTTTCTTTAACTAAACAAAGAGATGTTACATGTAACTCAGCAGAAAGCAGAAGTTGGATAATAAGCTGAAGAATGTGCTACTGGGTGAGAAAGAAATTACAATAAATGAACGCATGAAAACAGAATCTCATGCATTCAGCTTGCATGTACCTACGGTATATCACTGGTACCTTACAGTTTACTGCAGTAAAAGGAGGTTTGGGACAACTGCTTCATCATCACTTCGTGCTCTGTTACAGTAACGGTTATGTCTAGCAGGAGACACACATTGCATTCTGGGATCTTTAACAAAAGACGTGTGCCAAGAACACAATTTCTGGGTTCTATTGTGGGATTTCGCTCTATGTAGCCCATAAATATTACACTGCGAACAGCTGAATACAATGGCATGCATAAACATTTTGCACAAGAAAGCAAATGGAACGATTTTCACCCATACCCATTATTCCTCATTGACAAAAAACTAAAATGTCGGCCTCATTTTATACCAAGACGAGATGAGAGCTGAAATTAGAGCCTCTTAACACTTCTCTCCTACAGACAGTGTCTGATTTTCACTTAAGCTAATGTGCCTATCTGGAAAAACAGAAGAGGAAAATGATGAAAAGAGGAAAAGAACACATGAGGTCAGTTCAGGTCCTGAATGAGCTTGAACTTGTGTAAGCAAAGTTGGAAATGAAGCAATCAACCTGTACTCCCACAGTGAATCAAGGAACAATGACTGGAATAAAAAGAAGGCAGAACAAGCCAACGTCTTCTATCCCCATCAATTTTAATCCTGAACAATACATTAAAGTTCACAAAGCTTTGCACACCATAACGAGGACAGTAAATGAAAGAAATAGCTGCGACAACAAAAGCAAAAGTGAACCTCCCTAAAAAAAAATTCTGTTGTCAACATTATTTTATAGAGGAGGGTGGAGAAAGGAGGAAAAAAAAGCGTTATGAGGAGAGAGAGGCGAAAGGAAATAATTACTGTATAACAGGAGAAGACGTTTACACAAGGCTTCCGTTGTGCTGCAGGACTGGAAACACACAGCAGCTTATGCGACCCAAAAAAGACCTGAATAACACACCCTGCCTACAGATTCATCATGTTTGGGATGAGAGGAAAGAAACGGGAGGGAAGCTGCTGCTGCTAAATCTACTCAGAGTTAGCAAAGAGCTGACTTCTTTTTTACTTCAGACATTGCAAAATAAATATGTCTTCAAATCTGTGTGATTTTTTATAATTCAGTTAGACACCATTACACTACTAAATCATTGATATCCTGTCCTTTACTTTGGTTTGGGACTAAGTAGTTGAATAGGAGGTAGGTAATTTCTAGGAGAAACTGCCTAATATACAGTAAGGTCATGTGACAGAATACAAATAAAAACAATGACTTTTCAATGAAAATGATATTTTTTATATTTAAATTAAAATGGAAATGTGAATATTCTGTTGTATTTATGCATAAAAATCATTTTATTGTATTGTGAAACACGCGTTTGTCAGATTACAGATGAATTACTCTCCACAGAGGTTGGACTAGTTTCTGTGCTGCTTTCAAAGTGCAGCTCGGGGTGTCTTGTCAGTTTGACAGTGCCATGTTTTACAGTAGAGAGGAAGAACAAGACTGCAGGGGGGCAGAGAGAGAGAGATGAAAAGGCAGAGACAGTAAGTGATACCAAATTGTGGGAATGTGGCACCTCCTGTATTTGTATGCATTAGTGTGTGTGCATGTGTGGATGTGTGTCACACTAAGAGAAAGAGAAGAGAGCTGTAGTATTAATTAGGCAGGTGAGATAAGTAGACTGCAGCATCATTACATAGGCAATTAGAGTGCACTCTATTTGCCTAGTATGCCCCTGGCTCTTGAGAGTGAAAGAGGGAGAGATGGAGAACTAGTTGGCAGACCAAGTGAGAGGGAGAGATGTGGTACAGTATGAAGCTAAAAAGAACCCCAGAAAAAAGCAGGTGGGAGAGAGATTTGAAAGCAGAGGGGATGTTATGTAGTTGCAAGTCATGAAAAGGATTTATTTCTAATCCCTCCAGTGATAGTCAGCTTCCACGATCTCCACGACTGTACCAGTCCATCACAGAACAATGTGACATGTTAATAGAATGCAGCCGATGTGACACATTTTCTAGATATTTCTTTCCTTTCGATGCACTGGTGTCGTCTCACAGTCGGGTGATGGATGACTAAAACTCTTACAGAAAAAAAAAAAAAAGGAGAGGAGATGCCTTTGAATGCAACACCACACCTCAGTGTGCCACCATTCTTCTTGCCCCTCCTGCATGCACAAACATACAAACCTAATCGACAAAAGACTCACATGTTAGACTCACTGAGAATTATCTGGCACTTCAGCTCCAACAAAGATAAAATAAGAGCAAGCATGGTCCCAAAAGTAGGGCAACCCCCCTCAGCTGGCCGACAAACAGCATGAAAAATGAATGCCCAACATGAACCTTAATCTAACAAGTTCTGTACTGTATGGCATGAAATTACAATGTATAATGTACATGCCCCAGTTGTTAAGTCTCATCATTAGTGAAGAGTTTCCACCATTCTAGTGTACTGTGGTATATTCTTGTAGTTATGAAAGTCTGCTACAGGAAGCAGGACTACTAGGGTAAAAGAACGTTATTTTTGGTTATGTAAATGTTTTACTGATACACATCCAGTCTCATACAGAACTGTTTTGGCCACATATAATGAGAAGCAGGGTAATACATGCATACATGCGTGTTTAATATGTTTCAAAGACCCTGGACAACCGCACACATTTGTGGAGCCATAATGACTGGTCAGGTGTTGCCTCTTTGTTATTTGGTTGCCTCAGTATTATAAAAAAATAAGGAGAATCCTCCATAGTAGGATTTCCTGTGGGAAAACACTTGGTAGACACAGAATGAGCTTTTTGTCAAGCATTCAGATGCATTTCAGTCACTCTGAAATATGTTGCCGGGGTCTGAACAAGCTCCTGTCCCAGGGGCCGTCTGTGGTTTGGATGGTGTCTGTGCTGGTCAGGCATTACAGTGAGTGGGACAGAGAGCTGGAGGGAGTTGGCTTGTTTGACTTTGGCACTGTCGCACTAAAGGTCTCCACTATAATGAGCCTGTCAACACAGCGTGAGCCAGAGGAGATAGGCTGCCCCCATCAACCTAGTTTCACAGTCAAGGATGAGTAGTTCTGGGTGTGTTTGTGTGCTGGACTTGTTTACGGTGTCATTTTTTTCCCTCTTAACATTTCCAGCAAACCTGTTGTTTTCTTTGGTGGTGCTCGTGGTCCTCGTGACCTTTAATGATGCAGAGTTTAACATACTTTCAAATCGAACTCATTTAAAACCACTTTTAGGAATTAACACTTTTTGGTGTTAATTGGCTTGATTCCCACTGGGACATACTATGAGTAACACAAACAGTCATTCTGAGCTGTAATAATCATAAAAAAGCAGCATGAAATCCTATAGATTCATGAAGAGACTGTATTGGTTGGCTACTGATTGAAGGCCTAAAAACACCACACACTGGGTTGGCTGGAGGTGTTTGTGTGTTTTGTTTGCCTGGACTCGTGCACGTGCACGTGCACGTGCACGTGCGCAGGCGTATGTGTTTTGCTTTAAAGCCTCCCTGATCCAGTGTTAACTGCTCTCATAAACAAGCACCTGCCAGATGTGAGCCTCTGCCCACAGAGGACAGCAGTGTCTAGCTGTGAGTGGAATCCATAACCAGACATGTCCTCTGCTCGCTCAATCCTTTTGTCTCAGACAGATAGGACTAAATCTAAAGCCAAATACAACTGACCTTCTGCTAAAGCTCAAGCTGTCCACAATAGAAATATTTCACAACCCTGAAAACAACAGATAAAGATAAACAGACATACAGACAGGCAGAAAACGCTGGTCTCTGCCAGTAGACTTTGCATACAGTATGTAAGGTAGACTCTCCAGTGCCGTTTGAAATCTGTGAAAAGCTCTTTTCATAAGGTCGGACAGCCAAAGTGTGCATCAAGACATATTTCTGATGACTGAGAAATCCAACAACCACACCCTGGTACTGCAGCAAATGACAGGTGCTCACAGAGCTTCGATTTCCTTCAATTCTCACTGACTGCTCTGCACTGATTGCATCTGTGCTGGCAGAGACAGAGGTGGGCTGCATTTGAAGACGGAAAAAGAAACAGGACCAAACTCTTCGGAGTAAAAACCCGCGGGGGGGGGGGGGGGGGGGGGGGGGGGGGGGGGGGGGGGGGGGGGGG
>JAUYWH010000007.1:19096609-19166423 GCA_034779795.1 Ctenopoma multispine
AAACCCCCCCCCCCCCCCCCCCCCCCCCCTACCCTTAACGTCAGGTTTTGAGTGCAGTATTTTATTTTCTGTCTTGTTTATTGATCTCCTGTACCAACGGCTACGTCCACTTCCATATTTGATGGTAGTCACTCCAACAGTGATGGACAGTACGTAGGTGCTGGATAACTTTTCTTACCTAGGTGAAGCATAACTACTTCCTCATTTGTCACTTTGTTTTATCAAATATAGAACATTGGCACAACAAGTGTTTATGTATGCATAAGTATTCAGTTACTTTGGGAGTATTTTACTAGTTTAAAACTCATTCAGTATTATCCAGCTTTGGTAAGGAGGTCTAAATGTTCCCTTATGGGTCATAATATTCTACTACTCTTTATGCTAAATAACCCATTTAAAACCCAATTAGATTAAAAACAGGGATTTTTATATTTATATATAATATATAATATAATTAAAAATGTTTTTGTTTAATTCACAAACTGGAAACCAGGAGAAGCGCCATGAATGGTGCACAATTCCTAAAGAAAATGTACTTCTGCCATTTTTCTCTCTGGAACCTTAACTATTCTTCAGGTTTTGCCATTTATTTTTATAAGTGAGGCAGAACTACATTTTCTCACCTCGGTTATTTCTCCTCTGCCATCGCAGTATGTTCCCTGTAGCAACTAAAAACTATAGTCTAAACACCATGTGTCTGATTTACATTGCAGTAAAATGACAACTGGGACACATGAAAACTTCTTATTACTCCTTAGCTTCAGTACTCCATGAGCTGCTGGGGAAACAGACTGTCAGTGGTTCTTCTGGTGCGACAAAGACATGTCATTTGGAGTTATTTCAGTGAAAGTGATGAACAGTGAGGGCAGGAAGTAAAAGCGGAATGACACATCTGTCATTACACACTCCACCCACATGTGACCACAATATGACCGCACACATGCGCTGAATAAAACATCGCTCATACGTGAGCCCACACATCTTATTTAGTCCCATGGTAAGCTGAAGCCAGATATGGAGCTCCGCTGAAGCTATCATGGACAATGAAGGTGCATCACTTTGCTAATTCAGTCTCTTAAAGTCCCTGAAGTGCACGTGGATCCGGTCACGCTGTCATGACAACACATCCAGTTAAACGCTATCCGTGTTTTGTTAGTCAGCTTCTGTGGGCTGTTCATGAAATGTTCACAGCTATTTATGACCCTTTGAAAAGCGAGTCACGGCTAATTTAGGGCAGGACGCCCCACACTCATTGGTTGTAAATGTGGTATTGTGGCATGCATGGAGAGATATTCTAATATAAAAGGCTGGTTGGTGGACGGGTGCCAGAGTTGCACGGCGGCTGAGTAAAGTATTCTGGCGGAGCAAATTAGCTCCTCTGTCACACAGCAGACCTGCAGGTTGTGTTTGAAAAGGCCTGGTGTTTGTGTTTGCTGCTGTTAGGAAACACACATATGAACATGGTGCACTGGAGAGAGTTAGTAATTCAAGTGAACCGAGAGAGGGAGCAACCTTGATTCTTGGCAGTTAGATGGCTTAGTGAGTGTGTGTGTGTGAGAGAGTTGGATAGAGACAGATGAATGAGATAAGGAAATGAAAATGAAAAATAGGGAGCAAGACCAATATTCGCCAGTCCAGCTTTCCCTCAGTGACTGGCATCCCCTCATGGAGCAAACAGAGTGGCTTCCTCAGCCTCCATCCAGGCCTGAAGACCTACTGCACATGACACAGTTTACTCCATATCGATAACCCATTCCCAGGCTGAGTATCCTGTCCCTCAGTGTTACAGTTTCAAATCAGCATCAAGAAAAAGAATGGCAGAGGCAGACAGAGAGAGGCCCTAGGTTTGGTTTCACATTGTCTTCAGGTTTAATTATCTCTTTGGCAGGATCCCTGCCGTCATTATTTTTGTAGATGCCAGCACAGACTTAGGGAGGATTTTCTCTTCTAAATTTCTTAATGCTCGATTCAACTTCTGACCCAGACTGGTGGTAATTGGGCTGCTTATCAACGCCTGTGTCACGTCAAGGTGCTTCCAAGCTCCAAAGGATGCTAGCATTCATTAACAGTGTGAAAATAATCATTTTAATTGCAAACAGTGTGGAAGGAGTACTGTGTGTGTCAGCAGTCCTTCATTTCTAAGTATTTAAAGAAATGTGTCTTGAATTGTGAAGGATTTGAACTGATTTTAAAGTGAAATAGAGTTCAGGACTGAAAAGTTCATTCAGAGGCTAAAGAGACCTTCACAATATTAGTTTTACTGGAAAATCAGCCTCAGCATGCACAATATGTACTTGTACAGTATACAGAGGACGTATTTTACCAACACGGTGAACACCCCCAAGATATAATTGTGCCTAATAGTAAGTGATGATTAGCATTCAAGGGAGTCTATGAAGACTGTGCAAAGATAAGTGCCATGTTGACCGCAATCAAAAGCTTCATTAAAAATTTTCACACCAATCTTTCTCTGCCGGCCTGTTCTTGAAGGTGAGAGCAGCGTGACAGTTGCTTACCCAGATTACAACCAATCCACACACACGCACGCACAGTTCCCACCTTCGCAAACACTGTGCCTTTCTCCTTTTGTTTCTTTTTCTTGAGTTTTGACCTCAATGGATGCACAATTATACACAACTCCTCCGCTCAAAAGGTGGTGCTGTTTTTGATTCATCTCTGTCTTTGAAGCCACACATCAAGGCCACCGCCAACACGCCTTTTTATTTTCCATCTGAGCATTATTGCAAAAGTCTGTCCAATCTTTTGAAACCAATACCCAATACACACATTTATGTAACCTAAAATGTTTTTCTTTCACTGCATGCTAATAACTCAGAGATCACACGGAAGCAACGTTATTAGCACATATATACATACAGTGTGTTGCTATAAGCACCTTACTGTCAGCAGTAATTACTGCAGAGCTTTTTTTTTCCTGGAAACATCTTCTTACATCCTGCTTATCCAGGAGCTACAGTTTCTTTTGCACCTGGTTTAAATTCAGGATAAAAACTTAAATACTAAACAGTACTATACAGTACACGTTATTCTGTGTGTTATTATTAAACTGTTTAAGCTTGTACACAGGCCTCTCTTGAAACAGAGATCACAATCTTACTACTCGTTTTATAAAACGATTTCATACGTTTCACATTTTTCCAACAAAATGTCCTGAGAAAAGATGCTGTCTCTAACCTGCCTCAGATGTCTCATGTTTCCCCTGTCAGTTGAAATAAAAGCCCCAGCGCCTGTTTGAGAATTTACAACAGTGTCATTTTTATTGAAAAGATATTGGATTTTTTTTTTTTTTTAGCTTCATCAGATGAGTTCATTTCACCTGCCTCGTCTCCTCAGGAGGGTCAATTCTTCTTTAGAACGTAAGCCCCCTAAAGGTTATAAGAAATGACATATGTTTGCAGTGCCTTTAATAGAAAATCCCATAATTGTTTCCATGGAAACTAAAGTGAGTCCTCACCCTGTGCTTCTTCATAAAGACACTACAGCACACTGCAGGTGAGTGTGCGCATACTGTTTCATCATTTACCCATTTTCATATTGAGCATTTGATGGTGAGAGAAAAATCTGTTTCATCACAGTTGATTAAAGCTCAACTCTGGAGGTTTTACAGTCCGTATATTCTGAGTACTTCTACGTTACATTGACAGCTATTTCACAAGTAATGCAAGTGGCACAAAATAATGAAACAATTAAACACAAGGACATGCACTGGTTTCTGTAAAAGTCATTTTAATTGAGTTTGTATTGTGTTAAAATTGTAGTGTGATCCCAGAATTCTTCCTGTTGGCACATTTCTGATGACAAAGTTTCACCATTCAGAAGCCTGATGTGAGGAAAACTCACCAGGACAACAACTACTTATAGGGTGTTTGAAACATTACAAAAGATAAAATGTGGCTGCGTGTTTTGGGAAATGATTGGCGCTAATGGCAGTGGGTCATAGTTATTTAGTTATAGTTATTTTTAAAATCAGCGGTATGGTCATTTAGTTCATCACTATCCAAACCCTTCAGCTCTGGAAAACCTCAGAATTTTATCATGTGCTGGATGTGCCACAATAGTGCGCGTTTAAACTGTTGTTGTCGCTGAGCTGAGGTTATTTCTGTCTTAGAGGGCTCTTCCCAATCTTTGAACAGGGCGCAGATCACTTAAAGCCCTCTTTAGAAATTGCACTGCAGACACTCTGGCACATCACCGATAGATCCCAGTGTCTTCAGTTTAATGAGAAAAAGCCATCAGCAAAACCAATTTGGGATGTTTCAGTGGAAGTTGCCACATGATAATCTACAAAGCGCGATTTCAAAATAAGAACAGACCATGGAAGAAGAAATCCATCAGGTAATACATTTTTGGTCTGTTGTACTTCCTCTTGCCTTCTTTACCTTCCTATCTCTGTCCGTCTCTCCATTTGTGTTCGTGTGTCTTTCTCATTTGAAATAACCTCCATGGTTAATAATCTGCCGTGACCTCAGAGATCTTTAATTGAATAATAAATGAGCAGATCTTATCCCAGGCTCATCTCTGCCTGAAGACACACACACAAACATGCACATACACAATGCTCCAAGGTCACACAGGACCATAACACTGACTTGGCGTCTCATTTGCAAAGTGTGATCACATTTTAAATAATTGCTATATTGAGCTGTATACATGGACTAATAAAATTGAAATATATAAAATATATAGTATAAATAAATCAGTCATCAGTGGAGAGAACTTAAAAGCTCCATCAGTCAACAACAGTATGGAAGGAAGTGCTCACAATAATGGATCCTCAGATAATTATTGGTGGACTCTGCAATTCTTTGGTAGTTTTTAGCTTCCTGTAGCTAATAGTTTTGGTCACATGACCAAACATTGATGCATTTCTAGCAGGAAAAAAAAAGCCACTTAGCCACTGACAACTGAAAGAACATTTTGAGGTATTTTGTGCTGATGGAGACTAAACAGAGCTAAGAGAGTAGAACTTCCCTTCATCAGGTGGAGAGAAACAACTTTAGATTAATTCTAATGTTGGTCTCTACAGATAGATAGATATAGATATATATATACACATGTTATATAAGTATTAACATGCTAGCCATATCACCTTCTTATCCCTCTTATAGTCCAGAAAAGTCAGGACCATGTCAAACCGACCCAAACCTGAGGACACTCATATTCAAATATAGCCAAGGATAAAAGCATCTAAGCAGAAATGTGGTTGATTGAGTACATCAAACACATTCTGCTATGGCCACTGCATGGACTCACAAAGGAGTGCTTTCCTCAACCTGTTATGGAGTTCTTCTGGCTCTTCATGGCCAACACGATCATTAATGCAGTTTATAAATACTTGTTTCTCAATTGCATTTAGCTGTTTTAACATGTAATATGCATCAAAGCAAAGCCGGGTGTACACCATATTAATAATGAATTGCTCACATCCACATTTTCTAAAATGTATCTTGGTAATAAGTGATAATAGTTGAAATATTTTTTATATTTTCATCAAATAAATGCTAATTTCATCAACTGCCAAAAGCAGGCCGTTCAGAATGGAAAGATTACTCATTCCACAATAACATCCTCCAACTTGAATTACTTGAGAACTGGGAAATGTGTTATTAGATCACACGATTTATGTGTGAAACAAAAGCTTGCCACCCTGTTGCGAAATAGTCTTCTGCAGTGCAGAGTGCAAATACAAAGGGTGATTGAATAGGGCTATTTGGGTGCATGTTGGTCCTTGGTGGGCGTGTTTGCACTGCAACTTGATTTACATAAATTTCTCAGTAAGTGAGATGAAAGCTGCACTATTAACTTGAGCAACCGAGGAGCAAAGAATTCCCACAAAGAGCAGTTTTACTAAGCATCAAGGTCAGAACAACACTGGAGATGTGTAGGCTTTTTAAGATGGAGATTTGCATGAGAGGGTGCGGCTTCAGGGGTGGGTGGGAGACAGAGAAAGAGAGAGAGCGAATGGCTGAAGCCAACTGAGCACTTGGACACGGGGGCTTCTGGGGAGGAAGCTGTTTTATCAGAGCTGTTCAGAGGCCACATTACAGCCCCATAACTATGCTTCTACTCCCAAATCAACTTAACGGGCAGACTGGGGCTTTAGGCTCTCCGCCATCCTCATGCACTCCCACACATACATGATCACATGTGCATGGATAGATATTCATGCCGCATGTACATATAACTGAATAACTGGTAAGCAGAGATATCACAGGCGTCCAGGCAAATTAAAAGTTTGATAGAACTGTGAGATAAAAAGAGATGTGAGATCATGGAGCAGTGACAGAAAAGTAAAGAATAAGTGTGTGTGTGTATGTGTGTGCGGACAACCAGGCAGAGCTGCCAGCAGCTGGGAGGTATGGCATTGGCAGAGAGAGGCTGGCCATGGGGCACGAGAGCAGGGACACTAAATCCCCATATAAACAACTTCTAACACACAGACACAAACACACACACACACAAAGACACACACATGTGAACTCAACACGGCAATTTATAGC
Organism: Ctenopoma multispine; assembly: GCA_034779795.1. Lineage (NCBI taxonomy): Eukaryota > Metazoa > Chordata > Actinopteri > Anabantiformes > Anabantidae > Ctenopoma > Ctenopoma multispine. The sequence continues at coordinate 19,103,131 of JAUYWH010000007.1, forward strand.
TGCCCAAGACAAGCGATGCTCCTTCACTTGCTGCACTTTGAGTGTTAAGTGCCTTGCAGGTGTGTGTGTGTGTGTGTGTTGGTGTGTAGACTCCATTGGAGAAGCTTCTTAAAAAAACGCAACCAAGTCACCAATTGTTTTGCCATATTAGCATAACTGAGAGAGAAGTAGTTAAGCTAACTAAAGCTACTCTGAAGTGGCTAATTACAGTAAAGCTTTGTAACGGTAATGACGGTTATGACAATAAAATGAACAATTAATAAAATGAACAATAAAATAGAAATGAATATAATGAAATAATATTTAGACTGATGAAGCAACTAAAAATAAATTCATTAAGGATATCGTTATCGACAGAGGTGGGTACAGGAGCCAAAAACTTTACTGAAGTAAGAGTAGCGTCATACTCCAAAATAATATTACTGAAGTAGAAGTAAAAACAAGGTGTTAACTTAGACAAAACTCTGCCTATATTTAGCTCGTTGTGATTTAAATACGGACCTACATGTTTTTTTTTATTTGTTCCCTAGATTCGGTTCCACAACATCTTTCTGGCAGAATAAATGGTAATAAAAAGTTTGAGTGATGGCTTTTGTGTGCTCGAAACGACAATGAAATCATTATGGCTGAAGGCGTGGTCGCCCTCACTCCCCGTTCAACACTGCTCGGCACTCGTGGCGGCTCTTCCTTTCCGATTGCTAAGGATCGTTTTGAGTCCTCACTGCAAAGGGACAAATCTTTCCTCGACAGGCCTTTGTGCACAAACACCTGACACAGCACCACAAGTCAGACATACAGTACATGTTCATTGAACTGGTTCCCAACTAATCATCCATCAAGGTTACATTTGATGGCAGCAAGCAAGCAAGCCCCCACAGTAATTGGTCCATTCAACATCTCCTTAGTTTTTCATCTCTAATGGCTTTTCAATTCACCCATTTCCACCATCAGGCAGTGGGCCTTGAAATAAATCACTTCCCTTAGAATTCAGTGTTTTTTTTCTCCCACATCAGCAATGTAGATTGCTCTGATTTATTGGTACTTGTGCTTCATTCTTGCCTTTGCTGTGTTTTGCTTTCTTCGTTTCTTTGTGGCCGTTTGGAGCTTAAGTTGAGAAATACAAGGTCTTTGGAGAACTGTATATTTTTTTCTTTCATATTTCTCATATTCTTTCCCTCTCTGTCTTTGCCTGTCTCCACAGTGCAGCGAAACTCCCCAGCCACCTTTGCATGGTTGCCATAGTAACCGCCTACCTACCATGACTTTGTATGTGGAAGTGTGTTTGTGTATCTAAATTTTAGACGTAAATCTGTGTGTGTGTGAGACAGAGAGTGAGTGAGTGAGAGAGAGAGTTTGTGTGTGTTGTTTTAAGAGATGTGACATATTGGAAAAGTGTCCGCTGGTCCCTTGTCTTGACACCTTTTCTCTTATCAAGTGTTGTCTGTTTTAGAAGTGACCCCACACACACACACACACACACTCACACACACTCACACACACTCACACACACACACACACACACACACACACACACAGCTTTCTATTCTCTTGTCTGTGGGAGCCCACTAGTTTGGCTCACAGTAAAAAAATATGACACAACAGAGCTGTTCCAGTAACAATGAAACGTGAGCTGAATGCAAGTTGTTCAACTGTTGAATCAGTCATAAGTGTCATCTTAAGCTGTTTTGTTATAGCAACACATTCTAGGCAAACATCACCATGGGAGATGTTCAAAGACAAAGATATTCCAGTGCTTCACATTAAAAAGCGTTGGCCGTATGTTTAGGACCCTGCTAAAAGAGCAAGAGTCAAATGATGCCCACTAAGTTTTGATGCATTTGGCTGAGCTGGAGCACACAGGCATCTCTTGCATACCTCTTCATTGTGCTGTTGCTTTCTCAGCATTACATTATGTTCACCAAGAGAATGTTCTGAGAGCTTACAGCTTGTTTTCCCAAAAGCCCCATATTCTTTAAATCTTTCCATCTCCATTGACGAATTGTGTTGATCCCTGAGCTAAATGCTTTTGGGCTCCTTGGCTCAGAAAGAGGCACGGTACATATTATTTATACCGACAAATGTTCAAAGAGTGCCTCTCTGGGTATTTTGTTGAAACTGTGCTCTTTATCTATCTGAATCAGTGCTGAAAATCAAAGAAAGGGTTTAAGGCCTTTGACTTGCAGATGAAACACCCATTTATAAAGCAAATTACCTCTGTGTTTTAGTTTTTATGGTGGGCTGCTTTCAGCATCTCTTCCTGGACAAATGTCAAACAGGTTGTTGAACAGGTAAATTGCAGCCTGTTTATTAAAGTGTTAGCTTGCAGGATACTACCCCTAACCCATCTGTAAGCAAGTCTTCATATCCTGTATACCAAGCACTAGACAGGAAAGAACTAACCACTGCAACATTATCGTTTTCTTACTGATTTCTCTATTTAAAGATATACGTTTGAGGAAAATTTACATCTTTGTTTTATTCTACAACCTGCTGACAACATAACTCCCAAATTCCAAATACAACAATTGTCTTTTAGAACATTTATTTCCAGAAAATGAAAAATGTTCAAAATACCTGTGTTTTCAGACCACACAAAACAAGTTCATATTCATTTTTACACAACACGCTACTAAAGTGTTCAGAAATCAATATTTGGTGGAACGGCCCTGATTTGCAGTCACAGCTCTCATGCTGTGGTGTCTTATTTTGTTCCAGAGCTGTATATTTCTTTTATACACACATGCATTCATCTAGAATATACTGTAAATCACAGTATATATGCTCATGCCCATACTATTGACACAGAGAAGGATATTTGCCAGCGGCTTCGCGCTTTATCGTGTCACACAGATGAGAAACATTAAAAGGACCTGCCATAGGAGGCCAAACACTTGCAGCCAATGGCACACTCAAGGAGGCATCATGTGACACAGACACAGAGATCATGGTACAGAGATGTCGATCATGAAAATCCCTTTTATGGGTGACTGTTTCTGCGTGTTCGTGTGTGCATGTAAATCCTCTCTCAGTAGAAAGGGATTATACCATACAACCACAGGGGTTGTGGACCAGTGTCAGGTGGTTATTTGCATGCAAATGGAAGATAGAGAAACACTGCAGCTGCAAACTTTCCACTCCTCATTTTCCACTGCTTTAACTCTGCTCATGAGCTACCACAGCCATGAGTCAAAAAAGGCACTGATTCGTTGGTGTGCGCAAACGTGTGAGTGTGTGTGTGTGTGTGTGTGTGTGTGTGTGCGTTTGATAATCTCCTCAGAACATGCAGTGTTGCATCTTCAGGGGATCTAGTGCATTCATACCTGAATATGGTGTTTACTTAACGGCTTCTGTCACATAATATCATTTCCTGTACTGTACTGCAGCCAGGCTCCTATTTTAATCCCCCTCAGTTAGTGTGTCAGTCCCGTATTATGTAACCATCTCAAATGTGCCAGCCGCAATTAACTAGGTCAAATTCCTTGTTATATCCTACTTGGAAAATTAAAGGTTTTTTGTTTCACCTTATTGGTGCTGAAATCCAATACAATTCTCCACACCTAAACAGTAGCATGCCTCCTGCGGCTGTCATGCTATATTTTCCTATTTTCTGCTTTGACTGGTTGAAATTTTCATTCATGATTTTGACAAAACAAATCTAGTGTTTTTCTTTTAAATCTTGTTTACAACATGGACGTCTTCTAACTCAGACTAGACTGAGAATAACTGTAACTGTTCTTTCCCATTAAATCCAGTCATTTCTCTTAAAACTATAGTCAGTTGATAAACAGGTTCACCAATGTCAACCAACATGTTGGAGACACCTCTTATGAATACTAGCAATCATCGAAAATCAGTGCTATGTTATTTGTGCAAATTTCTACTTGAACTTTTAATGCTGTTAGTTTCTGCTTGAAAAAGGATTGGCCTCAGGGATAATCATTGGTGTCTCCTATTCAGTGGACCCTCAAACCTGTGGCGGTTCCCAAGCATCTATCCTTAACATGCTTCCACTGCAACACATTATCCACAAACATTAATATTCATTGTCACCGTTATGTGAATGATGTGCAATTGCAAAAAGGCAGCTTACATCAGCTAATGTCTTCTCTTTCACATATCAAGAGCTAAACTTCCTCCAGCTAAATGAAAATAAATCAGAAATAATTTGGTCATCCAAAATCAATATCCTCTCTTCAGAACAGCGTTGGCTCCTTGTCTACAAATCTCACATGAGCAGCCAGAAACCTGGGTGTATTTGGACAGTGAGCTCTCCTTCGACAAACAAGTCACAAACGCTGCCCAGTCATGCTTCCTTCCTCTCCCACAGACTGAATCACTGATTCTCTTCTTATCTTCTTCTTTACTGCCCTGAACTACTTAGGTTGAAATTAAAAAAAGATTGTCTTTGTCGTTAAAAGAAACAACGATTGTTGACTGCGGGAAGAGATGGTGAGAATCGCAGTGTCTCATCATAATAAGCATTTCATACTAACGTCCCTGAGAGGTTTCATGCTGGTAAAACAATGACAGTAATGACAATCATTATTTGCATGATTGCAAAAGGCTTTTCAGAAAAATGTAACACATGACATTTTAAATATTTGGAAAAAAATGCCCGGATGTGTCAGTAAATATAATCACACTGCCAAACTAATCTTTGCTATTTGTGTTTAAATTTTAGTGAACAATTGCGTTGATGGAGAGAAATCCCATCACCATCAAGACACATCACACTGATCACCGCCACAGCAGCAGCCAGCTCTGCTTTGCTTTGCTAACTTCAGCACCATGGACAGCTCCTCACAGATCAAGCGTGCACTAAAGCACGTGTAATGATTATGACACCACTTTGTTAAACCAACACTGTGCCACACTGGTTTATGGCGGCTTCCTGTGCCGCGCACCTCACTACACTGCTCACATGAATCATGTTTGATGTTTTACTGTACTCAGTATTACCAGCAGCCCCTAACAGAGTGACGCTTGACTTTATGACTAATGTAAATGTTTGCAACTTTAGTCTAGTGCATGTTGATGGACATTTCATTAATGTGCAAATGAATACTTATTGACTCAAGTCGACAATGTCAGAATTACAATCTCACACTAATCCAAGACATCAAAAGTCATCAGTAAAATCTCAGATCATGCGTGTGGTATCTTGCTCTGCTGGTGTGGATATATATAACATATACGCTATATAGTATTGGGACGTTTGCCTTTACACTCGCAAATATTTGACCATTCTTTCAAACCGATGAGCATCTGTGAGGTCAGACACTGATGTTGAATGAGAAGGACTGGTTCTCAGTCTCCGCTCTAATTCATTCATGATTTGGAGGGATGTCCCAATACTTTTGGCATATATCGTCTATAACAAGAGAAGGAATCTGTCAATATGTGAGAGATGTGCTTGTGCGATGTGCTCTTCTTCAACGATAAGCAGCTCATTTACAAACTCTGCACCCCACAAAGCAGTGATTACTCTGAAAAACCAGATTAGGCAATTATTTGATTAAAGTGTTTACATGGTTCCCACTAACCTAATTTCCCAAATTTTACATGATGTGTGTGATAATCTGGTTAGTGTGCAGAAAGATGGGAGGTAGCTTGCAGGGACTTGATTAGCATCAGAAACTGCAGGAAGGGAAAAGGAGGGAGTTTATTGGTGTTTGTTTTTTATTGCACTTATCTATTCTTTTTTTAATGTTTTTAATTTTTTATTTAATGTGTAGAAAACATTTTGGTCACTGTTTTGTAAGAATGCACAGAATAGAAACTCTAAAACAAGTGATCTAAATCTCTTAATCAGGCTGTGTTTGCCCTAATTTTAAACTTTCCCTACAGCAGGACAACTTCCTCATTGTGATTACATGAAAGTTAACATAATCACATAATCAGGATCAAACCAGTCAACATGTTGAATACTATCATCATCTTTTAGTTAAGAGGGTCGACACATCGATTAGTGACCAAATACAGCAACCGGAGCATCGAAGTAAAAGCAGTAATTAGTTCCAATTACAATTTAACTAAAAAAAAAAAAAAGAAACATGACACAAAGACTGCATTATAAAGTCACAGAAAACTCTTTTCTGTGTGCTTTGAGCACAGTGCACTATAGAACAACGGGTATTGCAAATGACAATAATGCTATTAATTTAAATGTAAATAAAATAATAATATAATAAAAATGTAAACAAAAATTTAAATAACACTCCATAGCATCATTATTAGTCCCACTTTGGTATCTTTAGAAATAGTAATAAATCCTAAACATATAAAACTTCACCAGCTTTTCATTTTTCTCTCGTGCAGATACGTATGTCATGTTGTGAGTCAACAGTGTTTTCTGGAAAATGCAAGGATTGTGTATTTCTGCATCTTCTGTATCGTCTTGGGAACCCATTATAGAAACCTGTGGCTGCACATTGACCACGGTCCCCACATGATGCACTTGAGAGACACAACTGACCACACAGCGAATCTATAAAACATATTATGAAATGCCTGTTAGCATTAACTACATGCAGGAAGAATCTACACGACAAGGATTACACTGACAGTAAATGCGCTTATATTATAGGTGAAAAGGTGCTTGAAGCTTAAGATGAAAGACACTTGAATGGTATGTAATCTCAACATGTTGACTTTGGCTGTGAGCATTTTATGACACAGGAAAGAGGAATTAGTATATAGGCCCCATGAATCATTAATAAGGAGATTAATTGATGCTTCCATTCATTAATGAGGCATGGACAACGAACAAGGCTTGACACGTCAGAGTGCTGTGGCATGAAACTGGATTAGTCGTGTCTAAGAAGCCAGGACGCCATTATTCTGTGTACTAAGTCCATTTTAATACTGTGGGAACACACAGGCTTAACACAGGCGTGCGTATGTGTGCTTGTGTGTGTGGCCATGTGGGAGGTTCATGTGTGGGGTTCATGTGGGGGGTTGGGGTTTTTTGGAGTTTCCCACAGTATCTTACCAGCAGGTAACAAATAGACAAAAAAATAAATAACTACTCATTCTAATTAAGCACAAAGCGAAGCTGTGTACGTGCAGATACCTGCTCTGCCTTAAAGACCTTGAACTACACGTCTGATAAAAACCCTTCACGTTTTTCTAGTCTCATTTTTCCATTGGTTTTTACGTATCACCCTGCCTTCTAAAATTCACTCCACATTCATTCTTAACACACCTTTAAACCTCTCTCAAACCATCTGTCCTCTCTGTCTACGATATTTGCATTTTGGCCCTGCAAGCTTCTTAGTTTGCCTTGTAAATATCATTACATTTCAGTCACACAGCCAACACGCTTTGTTCTCCAGCCTACTTCACAACAGCAGAATGAAGCTAAACTCTCCAATCACCAACATTTCAGGTGAACACACTTCTGGAGCCCTTCCCTGTTTGTCAGGATAAGCTGTAGAAGGCGATGGCAGCGGGTCCCTGCGAGGATAGTTGTCATGCATTGCTGGTCACCCCCTCCTCTGCTGGCCTGCAGAGGGAACAGCAAACCCAGCAGGTGCCTTCTGTAATCCTGCAGTCTTCCAGTGTGTCAAGGTTCCAGAGAGAGGATGGAGGATGTGACCATTAAACTTGTCACGTTTCCCTGGCTGACTTCTGCCTCTAACCTCTATCTGGCTTGCCTCTGCTTCTCTATTCCTCACCATTTTTATTCTCCTTTCTTTTCAGACATGCCCGCCTGCATAAATCAAGCCAGGGAGCAACCTCTGATCAGACAAAAGGAAAAGAAGAAAAAAAGAGATTTTTTTTGAAGAGATAATGTAATGTATGTAATGTCCCATGTAAACCATGGGAAGGGGACATTTTTTAAGCTGTCTGCCCTGAATTTATTATTCCACGTTTAACCACAGTGTGTGCTATTACAGTGCAAATAAGAATAAGCAGAATGTGCTGTTAACATTTCCTCTGTCTTTCTTCTCCTCTCGTCCCCTTTAACATCATTAGTAAAACTGTATTCCATCAGTTGTACACCAAATGATGCTTTGAAGACTGACTTATACAAATCACTATAAACACAAAGAACAATATCATTAAATCATATCATTGATATTCTGATATTAAAATCATTTCTATTCACAGGTCAAAGACTAGACGCTGAATCATTTTATTAAACCGACTAAACCAATTTTTTTTCCTATTGTTTAAAAGTAGCACTATGAAAATATGAAATTTCAATATATTTCTTGGAAATTTTCAATACAGATTAGTGATTTACAATAGAAAAGTGCTAGTAATTTTGGCACCGCAGGAAAGAATATTGCCAAAATAGAAGAAATTGTATTAACTGTAAATTAAAAAGTATTTTTTCTAAAATTTCATATGTACCAATTTTAAGGTGAGAGCCATTTCATGAGTTTATTGGCATTTAGAAATGTTGTTGATGGCATTAGGTCCTTCTATTTCATGTGCACACATTTCTCTAAAATCCTTTACATCTAACCAAGAGGCCCGCACAGAACACATTTATGGTAGTTCTTTGTTCAGTAACACTGTTTTGCCTTTTTATTTGCATTTTCAACACATATTGAAAATCTGTGACCGTAACAATAAGTGGCCTGTACTGAAATATTATCCTCATACAACTAATGGTGCAGCTGTATAAATACTCACTGATTTCTAGAGTCTAGATGAGATATTTTCTTTGAACTCTCTGGCTTTTTAGTGCTCTTTTATAAGCACAAATATGACATATTGGACATTTGTGCCCTACTAAGGTATAGCTGTCGAAGTTGTAGGTGAACTTTGGGAATGTACCATTCCTACAAACACAGACATTCTTTATGGTTAATATCTCAGGGTTTGTTGAAAGAAAAAAACAACAACTACTGTCTGCAGTTAAATAGTTACCTTCTTAAGGTTTATTGTCTCACTATTTCTGTTGTCACCCAGCACCTACACCATACCATCTAATTGTGTGATTCAGAGGACTGACAGGAAGGTGGGCCGTCAGGGCTGACGTGGTCAGACCTCAAACATGCAGACAACAGCTGCAGTCAGAGTCCTCATCAATTAACCAATATGAATATTCAGTGATACTTTGCATCTCTTTATATGAATCCATCTCTACAGATCCCCTCCCAGAGCATCTTGACAACTCTTTCCACTCTGTTACCAATTATGAAGCATTTCCACAGCAGATCTATCTCGCTGATAGCATCAAACGGTTTCCTCCCCGGCACAGTGACAGAATCAGCTTCCCTGATCTGCGGCTTGATGTAAATCTGAATAGAATTGATTTGTGATTGTTGCATTCATTATGTTTAGAAGAAAACACTGCACCGTCTATCAGCAAAGTGTTCACAGTAAGGCAAAAGAATTGCAGTGGTTTGGACGAGAGGCAGCACAGTGAAGCTGAGTTAGACTAATCTCCTTCACGGCAGGAGTCCTGGTACATGGTCTTTTCACTTCTTTCTCTATGTGTATGTGTTTGGCTAACAGCTTTTACGTAGCTGCATAAAACCTCAATCACAACCGATCCCCCATTCACTTTTGCATAAATCAGGCCAAACTCACTCACATGGTGAATTTTAAATGACAGCGTAGCTTGCAGGAGGGAAAAAAAACAGGAATCAAAGCTCGTAAATGCCACCATATAGATGAGACTATTATGTCTGAGTCATGGTTTTGTTATTTCTAGCCTGCCTTAGACACAGACAGATCAAACTGTTGGCCTGCAGCAATGGGAATAACACGTTGTTTATTTCAGACAGCATGAATCGAATTTAGAGATGATTCTATAGATTTGTTTGTTTGGTATTCATACTAAACAGCTGCTTTGTGGCCACTCTGTCATTCAGATGGACATTGCTTTCTTGTTTCATATTTCCTGGGGGGGTGGGGTGGGGATTTAATTATGCCCCAACCAGGCATTGCTGACTGAAAGGCAGCTTCAATATATTTTTGCTCAAAACTAATCCTGTACTAGTCAAAAGCTCCACTAATTGTGACTGGATGGTTCAGTCTCTCATCAGCCCTGGTTTCAGGAGAAGCAGGCGTCGGATTATAATGCTGTGAGAAATCCACTGCCCAAACAAAATGGTTTTCAGATTCTAATACTAAATCTTTCTCTGAAGAGTTGGTATACACAGCTTCAAATGACTGCTAATAATGCAAGATTACAGCTACATACTGTATCTAGGTAACTGTTTGCCAGCACTAATTTAATGTTATCCTTTCTCCTAGTGGCTATGTAAAAAAATGTGTGATGACGTGTCCTAGAAACAGCAAACAAGGAACCTCTTCACAAGAAAACTGTAAAAAAGAAAAGCACACTGAGAGCAGCTAATCTAGCCCAGTTTTCAAATAAGAAATAGGACCTTCATCCTAAACCTGTCAAACACAACTAACCCCACTCAAGCCGGTCTGTCAGAGATTGTCCTGAGCAGGTTTGACACGTCACTGTACTGTATATCTTTGCAGAGATATTTCAAGTGTGATGTAGATGGGGATGAGAGTGAAGGTAAATATATCCCATTAATTGGCTGTGCTGGTGTGTCCACTTATGTTCCACCTTGCTTGCGGCTGCGACTTGACCGTGAACCCACTCTCTCTCAGATGACGGACCTGATGAGTCTCCTCATCAGGTCCGTCACCTGAGATTTGATTTATTGAGACACATTCTAGTATCAAAGCGCGGGGTCAACTCAGTCGCCTATCGGGGGAGATTGGTCTTATCAGAAAGGCCAGTGGTTAGAATGGTGGCACGCTGGGCATCTGACCCAGCATTTATACTGCCACTGAAGGTGGTGTGTTGCTGGGAAAGAAAAGGAAAGACATAAAAAGCTACAAGCTATCGCTGCAAAACGATCAACTTGACTCTGCGACTTAGCATGAGAAACGTGCACAAAAATACAAATCAAATAAAAAATGACAGGACGATTTTGTACCAGATAAGCATGTTGCACAACTTAAATTGATTTCTGAAGAATTTATTGGGAACTTTATCTTGCCGACAACCTTGGATGAGCTAAATGAAACGGTAAATCCATGGTAACATGTGGGTCGTGCATAGCAGTTGACATTTCATGGTGATGTAGATCACCTTGACATGTCTGGATTCTTATAACTATCATGCTGGGGGGTATGCCTGTGATTTTGTAAAAGCTGAACTGCCAACAGATTCAATCTCATAAAAATGGTTAACAACAAACTCCTCTCTAGGCTCTTTAGGCTTCCCTGCAGTCAGTGGGGCCCCCAGTCAGTTTATTGGCTCTCAATGGTTTTTATTTTATTCTAAAATCACCAGCTTTCCTTCCCACACTTTCATGTGCAGATTTTATTTTTTGCTTAGGTGCTTTTGTGTTGACTTTCTTTCATACGACACGATGACAACCTGACTAAAGGTCTACAGTCCGGGGGGAGTTGGTCTGTGCAGTTGTTTTTACTTTCATGTACGTCAGTTGTAAGTGACATACTCTGTGGGTTGTAAAGGAACTGCTGGGGGAATACTGAACGGCTGGTCAACACTAACTGAATCAAAGAACATGTCTGAAAGGATTACAAGCCAGACATTTTAGATTAAACAGACTGTGCTGAATAAAACACTTATCATATGGACAAAGCTCAGGTTCTCACTGTGGTAAAATGTGACTGGCACATTTTGTGCCACTTCTAACCTTTGCCCAATATGAGCTTTCTCTTTCACATTAATCTCCATTGTATAATACTTCTAATAAACCAGAAATATATTAAAAAAGTCCTTTCAGTCCCTGATCTTTACACTTGAGCTGGAGCCCTGAATGCAAAATAGCCGGCACTTGTGATAAGTGAAATAACATCTCCTGACTGGTGGCACACACCTCAGGCCTATTTCCTGTGGCAGTGGTTCAGCTGAGACATGCAATGCTGAGATAAGACACGAGAACAAGACAAACAAACCCTCCATTTGTGAAGGAATGCTCTCATTTCATGGATTTATGGATAAATTAGCAAAAAAAAAAAAGACAAATCTTTTTGTTTTCAGTGCCTTCAGTTACCATTGCGCACCATGCTGCCTTAAAATATCTTTCACAGGCAGAATAATGAGAATTTAAATGGCATAAGATATGTATGCACACAGTAAGTGGAGGAGCAGAGCATCTGAAACAGAAACAGAATGGCAAATAAAAGAGGAGAGCACTGATAAGATGCAGTAAATGTTTTGTTCCCATAGTACCAATACAGAATATTTGAATTATAAAGGGTGGGGGTGGTGTGTGTGTGTGTGGGGGGGTGCTGCCTTTTTGAGAGCTATTATACGAGAAACTATTTTTGCATCACAGGCAGATTTTTAGACATAAATACTAGAGACATACACATCGACATCATGTCCACGTAACACACGTGTGCACACGTCGCCAGTCAAGGCTGTGTTTATATGACTCAACAGGAAGAGTGACAGTGAGAGACGCTGTATAATTGCGGACAAAGATAAAGTGTTTCATGAGCAGGGTGATAAAGTGCATATTAAATTAGCCTTAGCTCTATCGATTGCTGCACTGCAGCAGAAATGGATGCTTCGCATATCAGAGAGATTCAATTATACTCATATAATCAGCTTCAATTCCTAACGGAGCGCGACTCGGATGGAAGGGAAGGAGAGGGGAGGAGAGGAGAGGACAGGAGAAAAGGAAGCAGGAGGGAGGGAATCATTTGCATAGTCTGTGTAAGGAATATTGCTACTTTTACCGTGACAATAACATAAATTGTGCAGCATGAAAATAAAAAATATCTAGAATTACAGAATCACAAAACAACTGAAGCATCACTGACCCAACGATAAATATGCTGTTTCTGCTTCACTTGCTCCCATTCATGTCCACTCCTACCACCCATTTACTTCCCATACCGTCCCGCTCTGCTCAGTATGCATCCCTACAACCCCGTCCCCCCGTATTCCACTCTTCTAAGCCTATTTCCTCTCATTACTAATTTATTAGTCATATTTATTGAAGGCGCTCAGTCTAAAGGGGGATCAATGTCTTATTTACACATTTAGAAAGTCTCTGGACTGAGCTGCGATTAACGGGCCTATAAAACCCTTACCAATACCCCCATCAATCTGCCATCAGGGACATTTACCTCCTGATAATGTACATCTCAATGAAAACAAACTAAATGGAAAAAGGAGGATTGGAGGCTCTAAATGGGAACACTGGTGCATTATGTAAGGAAATGACTGTACCGAGCATTTTATACATTTTATTTTTACTACAATACATGAATGCACATTAGGATCATCTGGCTGATTAGAGCTAACCTTGCATTGAAATATTGGTTTGTTTTTTTAATTGACTGCTTAGACAGAAAAATCTGCAGAGTAACATTAACTCTAAAAATAATTTAATTGTAAAATGTATGTTTGGCAAATCATATATTTTAAGCCCAAAGGACGTTTAACAAATACCTGGATTAATGAGCAGTTAATAAAGCTTTTAATGATGCCTGTTTGATCAGTTATGTGTATACATGTCTATTTCTCAGCCCTATTGCCTTTTTCAGTTGTATTTCTATTATTGTCTGTGTTTGCTGCTAATTTACTTGTATTTAACTTACGTCTACTATCATTTTATTTGCAATAATTCTAAAATATATATGAAATATATTCATACATTTTGAATTTGAATGTATAAACCAATGTCATTAACCATTTCTGTTGGTCTGTAGGTAAAATCATTTTGATGATTGAAGTGTTCTGTATTAATTATTATAATTCAATATTAAGATGTCTTGAGGTGAAAGGTCACACCACAGACCTGAGTTAAGTTTAGACAAGAAAAAGAATTTGGTTAAGGTTCGGGAAAGAATAATATGCTTTTGAAGTGACTGTAAGTTTTTTTCTCTGTTAAACCAGAACACTACTATTCTCTAACCCAAACCATAAAAGGTTTAATAACACTGGAGTCAGACAAACCTGACGTTGCACCTCAAGACAAAAAATAAATGTTGTCAAGGAAAGTTTTTTGATTTTTTATGTTCGTTCTCACAATGTCAATGAAAGACACAATCCAGTTGCAGTGTTCTCTATTAAAAAGTCTCTCATTTAAGGTATTTGGATGAGCCATAAAACATTAGTAAATGGCTTAATATTAGAAAGTGTAGTTAGAGGCTGTTTATGCAATAGAAGTTATAACAACATGTAACTATATATTTTTTTCCTCATTTTCACAGTACAGTTAATCGTGATGCGGAACTCAGACGTCTGATTATTGTATGTTTGATCCTGCAGCTGTGACACGAAACGCCCGATCGGTGATTGAATCTCCGTCATGACTGATTCGTATTAATGTGCTGTGATCTTGTGTCACTCCTACATTGAATTACTTCTGCATCCATTAAGCAGAACACACAAAGCATATTACTTCAAATAAACTGCACGTGCCCTGGAATACATGCAGTATGGTTCCATTTATTTCTGTGAAGTCAGAATGAAGCTGTGCTGCAGTAACTGTCTTGCATGTAACAATAAATTGGTTGTAATTGTCAAGATGTTTGTCAGATTTCTGTTGAACACGTGCAGTAAAGTGGAAATTATTTGCAGCATAGACTCATTTGCTGCTGCTTTGCTGTCTTTTGCATCATGATTTGGCTTTTGTTTAAATGTGAAATAATGAAATTATTAACTGGTAGCTACTGCTGATAACATGTCCACTTTTTTCCCCCTTTACTCTTGTTTCCATCCTTCCTTTTGGCTCTGCAACAGAATTCAATTACTCTCATACTCCCTTATAATCACTTTTCATCCCCAAGGCTTGACAGTTTCCATGGTCTGACAGAAAAAAGAGCCTAATTACTCTCTGACCTTGGCTCTCTCTCATTATATTTTGCTCGTTCTCTCTCTCTCTCATTCCCTTGCTCTCACTCCTCCTGCGCTGCCAGTCTCTCTCACATCTATTCCACAACACGCAAACACCTGTTCTAACATGTGAACTCTGGACACGCTGACAACAGGTCCATATTGGCACCCTTCTCATGCAGCCTCTCACTGCTGCATGTGCACAAACATGAACTAATTTCATGCCAACAGTGGAGAAACGCTATCTCTGCCTACACAGCCTCACAATACCGACTTTTAACTGCAGGTCTTAATTTTCTTCAATTTCATACCACATATATACTGGAAAAGGTCGTATAGTAATTTAAGTCTTTCATGATCTCAGGGAGTATAAGAGGCTCATCTCTTTTTTTGAGACCAGGCACTCAACCTTGTTGCTGTGTGTCTCCAGCTTCCCTGTTAGAACATTATGGAGGATAATGTGTGAAAGCTCAGAAAGAATTCAAGCAGTGCTGTCACTGCAGTCATGCTTCCTGCTCCACTTAATCTTCTTTTCTATGTCAAATTTAATGTCGAGTAGAGAGCTTGGAGAACGGTTGATTAGCTGTACAGCGGAAGACGCCTTTCTTCTCTGTGTTGTTGTTCGGCATTAATTCTGTGATGAGCATGACACATACCTGAGTTCTGTTCTTTTGCTAAATTACTAAACAATGAACAGTTCATAAAATACAGTATATGCTATAGAAAACAATGCTAAATAGTTTCTAATATTCATATAATACATATTAGTGTAAGTCAATTGTTCATCCTTTGTACTGTGTTATCAATGGTGTTGACTTAATTTGATGTGCTGGTTCAAGGCTGGGCAGTTTTCTTCCCCAGACACATTTCCATTCCCCAGTTCATGTCAAATCTAAAATTTTTGAATTCAACTCGAATCAAATAAAACTTTGCTATAATTAGGAGCGGGCTCACAAACATTTGACTGCATCACAATCTCTGGAGGGAATATAATCCCTGATGGGCCTGCATCAGTAATTTCCACAGGGGGCACAGGCCTCCGATCTCACTTCAGGCATTTTGTTTCAGGATGTGTACGCTTGCTTTGCTGCTCGTCTTGCATAATATTACAAGTAAAGCAGATACTTTACACGTTATTGATGGTAGTATTATAACAAAAGTTTACACACCAACTGCAGATTATTCAACAGCGTTTCCTTTGTGATGCACTAAAAGACAACCATTTGCTTTCTATACAATAAGCTGCACTAGCTGGAAACAGTATAATCATAAATTAATGTTTAATGATCGCCGCACACATGCAGTGACTGTGGGAATGCAACACAACATCCTTCAACAAATGTCCTGCTCTTCCCCCGAGTGCTGAACTTGGCCAAGGTCTTTATTCTTTAATTATCTCTCTAGGAGTGACCGGCTGACCTGCTGTTAGTTTTATTTCTTAGATGTTCCTGCACACATTCACATTCACTGTTTCTGCTGCTCTCTACTGTATTCTATACTAACATGACCTCAAGGTCAGACTGGCTCCACTCCTGTCTCTGCAAATATTTACCCACAAGAATACATATTTATAACTCCCAGGTCTGGTCTAGTTACTGGACAATGTGAGTTTGTGTGTGAAAGAAGACACACACGGACACACACACACACACACTATCAAATGCTCCTGTTATTACAGTATTTTCCTAAGGTGATTTCTCTGAAAAAGATAGTCTCAAAGCACTTCTAAGCAAACTCTAGTATGGTTCATATGCTGCACAGCCAAACACTGGGTCATACTATATATTCATACTGCATATATTGTAGGCAGCACAGTGGTACAGAGGATCCAACGTTTGCTTTGTGGAGTTTGCATGTTGTCTCATGTTGACTTCATCTGTAACAAGCTGACGTGAACAAAAATAAACCACAGGGACAGCAGAGGTTCTTTTGTCTTGAACTGAAGTTAAGTTTTTTGTTGATTACATGACGTGACGTGTGAACTCCATGAAATCTTCTGAATCCAAACTGATGCTTGAGCAGGAGCAGAGCGACCAAGGGGTTCCAGTTATACTCCCATCATACCGGCATTGTTGTATTTTTGTGTCGGAACACATCACATTGCAGCTTGCTGTCTATGGTGCTGTGTGTGAGGCAGAGCAGTCAGAGTGCACCTGCCGACCCATGTGCACCCCACTAAAACCACCAGGTGGTGTCATTCTTGTGTGCATTTTATTTAACGCATTTAACTTGCAAAGCTATGATGTTGTGTGTGATGATCTTGTGTGTTAAATTCCACCAAAATGCTATAAACTCCATGCACATATATGGATGCATAATTAAGAGACGATGTCAAATGGAAAAAGAAACAGAAAGAAGAGGAACAATAATGAGCTCACAGTCTTTCTTACACCTCTGTTTCTCTATATAATGCCCTACATGATCATTTTCACCTTTCCTTACGAGAATCCGAGATCACATACCATTAATTCTCTAAGGACATTATTTATAGAACTACTTTACATGTACAACATGTCATCACATCAAAATGCTTCTTCTTCTTCTTCTTGTCAGTTCTGCTCATGATAGTGTACGTGACTGTTATGCGGTGAGTGGGTGTGCGCGCATGTGTTTGGTCGTAACATTATTTTAGCAAACAGATGTTTGTATTATCACACTGGGAGACATTAACAGCCACCCCTGCGAGCTTGCCAGTTACCATCAGCTGATTTATAACACATATCAAAGCTAATTCGACTGACTTCCGCCCCGGTACCGCTCCATCTGCAATGCTGATCGATCTGCCCTTTGTATCTCCATAAGCCAGCCTGCTGTACACTAATAGAGGAGGTATAAAGTTACTTTGTGACCTTAATAAAACCTTCACTTTGTACTTTAGTCTGCTGCTGCCTCCTGAATCAAGCAGCTCAGCAGCACGTCGACATAAAAGCAAACATCCCAATCGGCTCTGGACTTTGTAAATCTGCCCAACATACAGACTCACTTCTTCCATCCCTCCTCTTTTTTTTACATTCTGTTTGTTCTGCATGATGGTGTGACACATGTTGTCATGTTAAAACAAAAAAGACAGGCCTCTTCTACCTCAGGATTGTGACATAGAGGGTGAGGAAATACACCAGTGTAAGATGGTGTATTTCCATTCCATGGAACATTAAAAAAAGCACTGGCAAGGTTGGAAGGTTACAGTTGAACTACAATAAAGAATTCAGTTTGAGCATTTTTCAGTTGCCGTGGGGAAAATGTTGCAAAATCTTTCCTCTGGAAGGAAAAAAAAAATCCTGCCTTCAAAAACGTGCCAAAGCCAAAGGTCATTTTGTTTCAACAATAGAATTTCTTAGCACGACATACCACAGGGTATAGCCTCGACACACTTGAGAAAAGGTCACTGAACTGTTGCAAGGTCTAAATATTTAGTAACTTTTTGGAATATTTAGTAATTAGCAAGTCCCACAACTGTGTCCTTCAACAAAGTGATAATATTAAAGTTACTTGTTTGGCACTTCTCTCATTCCCTAAGCACAACAAAGCATTAAGTTGTGTTCACAGCTGACATTTTGCTGGGCTTTGTTCTCGTAGCACAGCTCCATTGGAGAATGAAAGTTTGATGAAGTGCTCTCTTCCTTCACAAATTATTCACTAGAGTCCCGGTGCAGAAATACAGCAACCCACAAACAGTATGGGGCTCATCAGTGCAGCTAATGAAGTCAGGAGTGTGGGGCTCCAGCTGGACACGATGATGCTGACTCGCAAAAGCATTTCTGTAAGACGTGAATGTAAGAATCAATGAGAAATGTATGTGCTTTTCCTCTTTTACGTTTAAGATATATGTGAACTCTGCCTGGCATCTTCACAGTCTGTTTTACAATGTGAGTTTAGAGTTTATATGAAATTAAAAAGGGAATAAGTGGTAAATGTGTTTTAAAGTGCAACATAGGAAAAAATAAAAAAATAAAACTTCCTATATCCACATTTTGCTATATGTGACCCTTCACCTCGTGTTACTCCACGTGCTCCAGTTTCAGCAGAGACAGGAGGATTAAGAGGCCTCTGTGTTTTAAGGTTTACTGGTCGCAGCAAAGGTCAGTTCACAGCTTTTGCATGAAGCAGCGTAGCTGGCACTAAAAGAGTGGGTTGTTAATGTACTAGTTAGACACTTACTATTGTTTTATTCAGTATCTTTATAGTTGGTCGAGTACAGTAATGAAAATGGTGCAGTACGTCCAGTTTGTGAGGCATATTTAAGAGAATACTTTGTGAATCTGCAGCTGTAAAACTCAATAGGCTTCTGGATTTTGGCTTACTATGTGAAAACACACAGAGAGACACGGGATTGAACTCAGTCTTATTAAATGGTCCCAGCAGGATGTTTTCAGCAGCTGTGTCCCAATTCCAGACTACATATTCATTTTATCTGGGTTTTAGGTTTGCAGTGCATTCACACTGGGAAACTGACAAAAGTAAGTAACTCTAAGATGTCAGCATGCAAACTAAATGTGTTTGATCTTATAAAGCAGCACTAATGGAAGTCAGTGTCCCACAATTCAATGCAGGGGACCAAAATTAAAACCAATTATGGATGATGAATGGTGAAAGAATAACAGATGAATGGACCAGATTCAAAACATTTTGCTTTCTCGTAGTGCAGCTCTGAATTTATACTGACAGCACTGTTTCAAAAAAATAAAAGGATTCGTTGAGCATGTAATTTGATTTCTTGCATAGTACTTGTTAGATTAGTATATTCTGAAGATGAATCATTAATGCATACTCGGTAATACACCGTGTGGGACTGAGCATTGTGTTTTAATAGTGTTTCTGTCCAGCTTAGTCAGTACAGTGATGGCACTGTGTGTGTCCAGTTGTGTTTGTTGTGTTGTTCCAAGGACCAATTTCAGACTTTTGGAGTTGAGAGTTTTTGAGGGTTAGGCTTAAGGTCCACACCTATCTCACCTTGCAGCTGTGGCAGTTGTAACCTAAATGTTTCTAGCGATGCTAGATCACTTTCATTCTAAAGGTTAAGGACAAAGGTGCAAAAACACACATACTTATCTCCAGCTCCCAAACTCATCCACCAGCTTTCTTTTCTCTTGGTCACAAACTGACAGCACACAAACATACATGAGACCCACAGTACAGTACATCTCCTGACAGATGCTCGATTGCACCTTTAGCCAACATGACCACAGCTGTAAGATGGAAAGATTCCTATATGTCCAGGCTCAGTCTGAAGCAGAGTGTTGTGGGGCTTCAAGCCTGAAATAGTCTCTCCACTGCTGGCTAGACACAAACAACCCAGCCGTAAACCAAAAAATGAAAAATAATGGCTCCATTATTGGCTATGTTTCTGCAACACATGATTATCTTTTTATAGCCAGCAGTGTTTATGTACACACACAAACACAATCTCACCCAGACACACACGTGCAGCACATTCACGCACTCATATACACATTCTAATAAACTATTCTACGCAATGAGTAACATATTATATGCAGATTAGGAAGCGCTGATTAGAAATCATATGAAATGTCTCTTTAATTTATACATTAAATTGAAACAAACGGTTTCAGCAGTTTTCATCTGGTAATATTATTTCATAGAGCCTGCAGGTTTTAGTTCTGGCTCAGTTGATTGAGCTTTCATTCAGTCGAGCGCAATACAAAACAAGTTATGACTGCGCAGCGTGATTCATTATTTGTATGTATTTATTCCAACTAATTCTATAAAAGCAGTAATACAATGTTACATGACATGTCTATCTAACAGCACTGCTCCTATTAATGTGTTGGAATTTAAACCATTTAGTTCTTCTTTTTTTTTGGCTCCTATACAGAACAAGCCATTCAGTCTTTACATCTCCCACACTGGGTGTGTTATTTATTAACATGATCAAATCACTGTTATACATCTTCAGTTTTCAGATTTGGGACACAGCTGTCTTCCAGCCAGGGGTGAATGCACATCTCTCGTTACCTAAATGCAGAAACTGGGACAGATCCAAACCACCACTTTACTTATAACATAACCATTTACAGAGTGAGAACCTGTTATTAACATCAAGCTTTTAAAAAAATCATCCTTGACCTTGGAAAGTAGTGTTTTCATGCATCCACACACTCTATTCATTTCCTCAGTAACAAGCGGACAACAGACAAATGGAGATCAGACGGAGCTACAATATATTGTGACACCTCAAGGCAGATGCTGAATTCCACCTATGGCTAACATGACCATAACTGTTTAAATGATCCCTCTATGCTCTGTCACTGCCTAAAGCAAAGGGCCAGGTAGGTAGGGGCATGTAGCTATAGTAAAACAAATTAAGTTAATGGGTAATCTAGACACATGACCACTGAGACAGAACAGAGATTGTTCATTTAACATTAAACCTGTAACACTGTAATTTCATTACGTTCAGGGTTTAGTAGCTTTTTTCTGCAGCCTTTGATCATATTTACCATCTTCAGCACTGAATGGAGGTTTCGGAAGATTTTTCACTTTTAGTAGTGACACACACAACACACCACAACTATTTTAATAACTTTACTATTAAAAACAAATTCAGTCACAGTAAATGGGGGAAAAAAGGCTTAGAAGAAACAAAACACACAAAAGCATCACAACTGGCAATTTCTGGCTTCACAGGTAAGATATAATTGTCAGTAATTTACAAAAAGCAGCCTAATAGGACAATTACAGAGCCTCTAGTCAAAGACGTCAAAATGGCCATTAGCTATGTGTCAGTGTGACAATGACCTTGATCAGATTTTGAAATGGGAAGGCTTTAAATATTCATGAACACTTGAGGGAGGAAGAGGTGCACGAGGGAGCTGCTAGGCCAACGTGGAGATAATGTATGCGAGTGCTGTCCTGCATGAAGCACTGTAGGATGCATGCACTAAGTGTGTGTAATCAAGCTTTGCTCTTCTCAGAACACACCGACGGAGGGCTGCTTCTTGTTAGTCAGACTGGGAGACAGACACATCAGGGCTCGGGGTGCTGCTGCCATTTCAGAGTGAAGAGCACTACAGTAAAACCTAACATCAGCAGGCTGGTATAGCTCCCAGGTAGCACTGGGACTCCAGACCTGCTTGGTATTGCAGGCTTGTCTTTGGTTATTGTCTCCTTCTGTTCCCTCTCTCTGTCTCTTTCAATCTCTGCCTTCTTTTCTCTGTTTCGCTCATTCTTCTTATCTCAGCAATCCTTTATGTAAATATATATTTTACCCTGCTCCTTCCTCCTTTTTTACTGTCACATTAATTTACCTTCTCTCCACTTCATGCTTGCTGAACTTCACTGCTGTGCCAAAGTTCAGTTGATGGGGAAAGATTCCCTAAGGTAGGCATACAAAAATATAGTTTCTTTGTTGCCAGCTCATAACTTTTCCCCCCTATTTAAATTTTTCCTCTTAAAAAAAAAATCAATACTATTTCTGCATGATCTCTCATATTTATTCAGAGTTCTATCTTGCAGGAGGGTAACACAAACTCAGTTAGGGTTTGGAGGGATAAAGTGAACTTCATTTGCATACATTTGCATCACATTAGCACATTAAACCTGCTGACTTGAAAGGGAAGCCTTGATTAGGAACACCACCAAATTACTGTATGTCTGTTTCCTCACTCTTCTCTCCCCCCTGTTTACTCATCATTATAGAGAATAATGCTAGAATATCCCTCAACTGTTGATAAGCCAAACACTTATCTTATATCTCTTCCTGCCTCTTTATTTGTCTTTGACCATCAGGTCACGGTCAGGCCCTCTTTTGGTTCCTCAGGGAACCCCTGGCAGGTTTGACACAGCTGTGAAACATTTATAATAACTGTACCTGTGTTGGGTCTTCAAACATACCTACACATTGCTCCGGCACATGACCGAATGTACTGCACCATTATAAGCCTCCTAAGGATGGGCTGACTGTGTGGGTGTGATCCCATATCTCCACTCACTGATTTCTATCACTGATTTATGTAATGCAATACATCCTGTCTGCCACTCACTTTAAGTGCACAGCAGCAAGTGAAATAAAATTATCTTTACTACCTCTGCTTTCAGTCTGTTTTATACCATGTCGTCGTCCTAGGATTAAATATTTCACTTGGAGTAAACATCACACAGCTTCTTGTAGATTTGAAAACTGTTGTGGTAGCTAGAGGATCATTTAAGAACATTGTCTTTTCTTGGCTGCAAACTTCCACAAGCTGGCAGAAAATAGAGGATTTAAGGTGTTAGGAATCTAGGGGGGGATTTCAGCTCTGGGGGAACTGTATGACAAAGGTGTGATGCTATCATTAGCACAAAAAGAAAAAAATCATATAAGGTCAGGCAAGAACTAATTTCTTCAGATATATACAAATGTATAGCTTCATTCAGAATCTGAATGTAAGTAATTACTTTTTTGACCCCTAGACCTCAGAGGAAGAACATATGCTTCTGAGTAAAGACACAAAATCAATCGTAGGTCAAGTATATGCTGAACTCAACATTGCTGGTGATAGGAGCTCAGAGTATTTATGACATATACGTATGGAATAAAGATTTTAATCTTACAATTGATGATGATACGTGGTTGGATATATGGCACCATTTGATGAAGGGGATTGCCATAAGTAACAGGACCAGATGCTGAACGTGTCTACATCAGAAGCTGCCATCAGAAAAGGGTGTTAGCATGTTCATGTGTATGTGTGTGTGTGTGTGTGTGTATGTAAGATGAAGGAAAGAAAGATTTATCAATAAAGTTAGATAGCCCATTCTAGTAGTTCCTTTTCTGTAAAGTTTTTTTTTTTCTTAGATTGGGAAAAGTTTTTTTCTTGCTCTCCAGCATTAATGCATTCCCTTTTGGGAAATCATGAAAATTAATGTAGTAATTAGACTAAAAATTTATATATTAAGTCTTTTTTACTATATTTTATCTGACTGCTGTAGGATATTCTGTATTAAACTGTCTTTAAAAACCTGCACTTGGCAACGTCAGGGTCCAACTGCCGCAGGCTGTGAGGATTATTCACAGGAAAACGTCAGTGTGATTAATGATCATAATTTATCTAAGTACTACTATTCATAACTGTGCTGAATGTGACAATTCTTTAAAGCTTTCAGGAATAACCACCAGCATTGCATGTCTCAATTTCCAATTTGTAAAAAGCCTTCGTGTATCTTCACACTGTGAAACGCTGCAGACACCAACAGCTTCTGGTCTCATAGTTTAAATTGTCAGGATGGTTCGGACATTTTTAATCACATTAGGGGAATTCTTACAACAATTGTTGTGGTGTTCTTAAACACGTGCGATATACAGTACACACTCTGTATGTGCATCTTTGCAAAAGAGCTTTAATTGGATGCTCTGCTTTTAAACCAAACTAAGTGAGCTAATGCGATTGCACAATTAAACTACTAAATCGTGTTAATTAAAACTAACAACAATGTCAATGCCAATGTCAATGCCAATCAGTGGGGAGTCAAGAATTTTGAAGGACAAGGAAATAGTGCTGAGAGGACATCTTGGAAATACTAATAAGTACAGAAAACCACACACTAATCAAATCTTGTCTTCAGTGCCAACTGTCAATCTACAGAAGAGAAAGTGGAGTAAATGTGGACATGACATGGGCTAAAATTCTTTGTGACTGTCTCCATCCAACCTCAAATTCAACTAATCCAAAGACAAATTCAAATGAATAGATTTTATTTTTAAAAGTTTGGTTATGTATGCAGCACTAAGACGGAATTAAACAGGAACAGGTTGGAAGCTACATTGAGGTAAATAACTGGGTGATAATTTTATTCTTTGTGAATTTTTACTCTTGGTAGTTGTTTTTCCTTTTCTGTTAGCTGGTAAGATAACTAAAAAAAACATCTGAAACATTGGGGATGATTAAATAAGAATATAATACAACAAGATGGCTGATTACTCTCTTCTTCGTTGACTTCCCTTTAAATAAGAATCAGAGTGAGCTGCCAAGAGTTCATTAAGCCTTTATTGTGTTCTAATTAAATCAGCACACACCGACATACTGACATTTGGCCATCGTCGCTAACACTCTCAACTCCTCTCAGTAACCATGTCAGCACAAAAAAACACTCATTGCCTGTTTCCTGGTTCATCGTCCTCCTCCTTCCTCGGCTCCCTCCCAGCTTTTGTTTTCTATTCCTAGGCTTGCCGAGGGCTCCTCTTTGCGCCTTGGAGGGTTCACCAACTGAAACGGCAACTTCACGCCACAATATGCGGTCTCTTATCTGTTTAATTTTCTCCGACCTCAAAAGCAAGCCACGGCATCAATCTTGTTTATTACGGTTAGAGAGAGACCAGCGGATCTCCCACTGGTGTGTCATTATTACTGCACACATGGCAATGAGGGTTGAGAGAGACAGACGAAGCAACAGAGATGGCAAGATAGAAAACACAGAGAGGGAGTACAGGGTGTGGAGAAAAAGAGAGGAAGAGAGAATCAGTGAGTGAGAAGAAGATTGTATAAATGAAGGCCGGAATGGATCAGCATATACCAGGTCCTAATTGCTGATAGACTGTTAGTGAGATAAAATACTAACCCAGACATTAAAAATATATATGTAGGCAATCTTCTAATCTAAATGTGTACAAAATGTAAAATCCACATTTACTGAAAGGGAAAAAGTGACTTAGTTAAGTAAACTAAAACACGACAGTTATCACCTCCAAATGAGCTGTAGCTTTCTTCTTCACATGCAGTGACTCTTAATATTAAATGTGATTCCATAGGTGCCTGCACCTAATGCAGCACAGATGAATGCACCGTCAACAACAGTGCCTTATACTTATTAGCAGCACCGTGAGTCCTTCAAAATTGTGCCACGTGTAGGAACAAAAAAAAAAACAAAAAAAAAACTCAAGCCAACAGAGAGCCCAAAAGCGGACTTTAAAAAAAACCTGATTGATGCTTTGTGATCTTCCTCCCTTCTGGGCTCCTTTCATTTAATTCCTGGTTTAAATCTAAATACTCCGTCTGCAGCCTGAATTTGGTGGAAAACTTTGATCTATTTTGGGACTGACACAAACCTTTTAAACCCAACAGACTTCAGACTAATCTATACGGCACCTCCCACACTCCCACACAGTGGTCCTGCCAACTCAGACAGTCCATACACAAGTTGGTGAAAATACCTGTCTCACACTGGCTTCATTAACATTAGATCATTAGCCTCCAAAGCGTGTTTAAATCCATTATCTAATCCTTGAACGTAGTGAAAAGTATTCACAGGAAATGTACTGAAGCTCCACTGTCTATTTTTATTTACTCTCATGCTACTTGTGCCAATTAAAAAAGGATTGTGGTGTTACGTTAATTTACTCCTGTCTATCTCAGAAGGAAAATCTCTACATTGTTCTTCACCACTATGAAGTCGACACTTGTATACAAACCCCAGGATTGGGGGTTCACTTCCTGCTGATTCTCAGTCATTTTTTTCACAGCTGAGGTTATTAGCAACCTCACATTAAAAAGGTATTTCTAGTAAAACACTGCCTCTTCCCTCAGGTCTTTACTCTATCCTCTACTTTAGAAAGCCGTTACTCGAATCACCCGACAGTCAACCAACTTTTACACGTTTGACTCAGCTGGTTTGAACACATTTTCTCAGTTTGTCACCAGTTCAAAACCAACTATTCTGAGGCCAGTAGTTCTGGTAACAATCCAAGACGTCTCCAAGCTTGTAAAATTAGTCCATAGACTGGTTAAAAGTAAACGTTATTGTCATCTCTGCTATATAGTGTCCAGGTACGCAGAGAGACGAGATGACGTGGCTCCAGCTTTAACAGTTCACGACAAATAGTCACACAGAATGAGCAAAAAGTTAAAAAATATATAGAATATGTGCAAGTTCAAGAACTGCCCTATACTCTATTAAAAACAGTCTTATCCTAATCAGATGCTGAGATCCTTGTACATGCTTTTGTACCAGCCATAATTGGGTACTGTAATGCATTCTTCTACGGCCTACATTTGACAGCAAGTAAAGGTCTCCATCTCTAACTGCCAGAACATCCAGGGAATTTGATCCTATTATACCTGCTCTTGTGTCTTTGCAATGGCTACCAGTACAAGTGAGAGCTGATTTCAGAAACCTTCTTTTTCACATATAAAACCTTAAATGAATGGGCTCCTGCGTATGTCTCCAGTCAGATCACTCTGTATACTCTATAAGAATAATATCATACTCTTTACCCTCCTTGTTGCTGGTTGTTAACAGTTCCTTGATAAACCAGTGAGGCTTCTGCTGAATGAAGGGTCTGAATCCTTTTGCTAATTAGATATTTCAGTACACACACATTCATTTTGTCATTATGGGTTATAGGAGGCAGAACTATGGGCAAAAATGACAATTTCACCTACTGTTCCACTGATCCACTGGTGTCTGTTCTGTTTTCAAATGCTTTTAATCTCCTTGTTTACTGGCAGCTTAGGTGTGTTATTGGTGCTGTGTTTTCAATTTCATGCATGCTTCTTGTTAATTGGCTTGCCATTGTGTGTATGAGCAGGGGGGGTAATGTTATGTATTCCAGAGCAGACACACTCTGCACCTCTGAGATCCAAGTCAGTCTGATGGTACTCGTCCGCAGCAGAACGCTTTGAAAAAGCCAAAGGCTACCCGGGAAAGGAGGGGCTGGAGTCTAGAGAGACAGGAGGGAGGATGTGGGAAGGATTAGGAAAAGAAGTGGTTTGTCTGCTACACAACATCTCCCATTGGTTGCTCGTTGCTTTACCTTGTGCCAACAAACACGTTATCGAGCGACTGACTTTTTCACAAAATCTTTTTCCGAAGCCAGACCCCTGATTTGTATCCATCAACAGTTTGACAGAGATTCATTTGATCATTGATGCTTGTTATTCTTTGACTTTAAAGTACTTTAATTTCTTGTAGTAGGTTTGTCAAAAATAATCCATCTCTACAAGACTTCCATTCACCTTCTTTCTTGTCACATAAAATAGCTAGAGGGTAACATGCAGAAACACTGCATCTATTACTTGCTATTTATATCATTATACTTGCCTTTCATAGTGACATAACTCTCAGCTCTGTTCCTTTCATTTTACTCCTGAAAAGAGACCCTCACTTGGAGAGAGGTGCGCTCTACGACTTGCCACACAGTCTGGTCCAACATCTTTGCTTGCAACACACAAGCTGTGCCAGGGTTTGTGTGTGTGTGTCATCCGTCTCTGCCCTCTAGAGAGTTTCTGTATCAGGCCTTGGTCTCATTGGCAAAGGCTTTGGAAGGATATCTTCCAAGCCCCCGCTACCACCACCTGCCAGGTGAGATTGCCTTTCTATCGCTCTGGAATAGCCTCTCAACAGAGGGCAATGAGATGGGCTTAGCTCGCCTTTGTTTCTAACTAGACTCAGGGAAACCCTTTCTGCCCAGTCACTACAGCAGAAGAAAACAAACAACAGACCAGAAATTGGATCCACATGCAGGCAGTGGAGGAACACGTCAACCCACACAGAAAAGCCCCGGACAGCCAGCAAGTTTGAACCTAGAATCATCTTGCTGTAAGGTAACAGACCTACAGTAACTACTGCACCACTCATCACCTCTCTAAAACCACGAGTATGAGAGTGAAGACAGCAAAGAGACTATAAGTTTCTAGGCAAATAGTAAATGAAAATTATTTAAATAGACTCTTTGAAACGGTAATTACATTAAAATTATCATTAGAGTTTTTGTTCTCTTTAGAAATATCCAACTAAGCTGCAAAGTAATTAATCAAACTCAGCATCTCATACAGTACTTTCATAACTGAATGCCTGGGCCTCTCTCCATGTTCTGAAAATATTATCTTAGCACACTGACTGATTTACTGGTTAGCTGAGCACTAATGATTGAATGCCTGACTATGTTGCCCAGAGCAGTGAGTACTGGTGTGTACGTGTGCATGTTCACGGGTTTGTGTAATTGTGTGTGCGAGCAGTCTTCACGACTCACATCGAAACCCTCCCCACTCTGCTTCTGTCCCCGTGGGTTAACAAACACAACCACTGCACACCAACAACGCTAAACAGAGCTCTCGGGGACAATCTTGTGCATGTTTACAACTTGTTGGGAAGGCCACTTGATACTTGAGTTATGACTCTGAAGAAAATCAGTGTGCAAAGGATCAAATTTCATCACAGAAATAAAAATGACAAATCCAGTGACAAATAATGCCACAAACTGGCTCAATTTATCCCCATTAAACGTCCAGAGTGATCAAATGTTTACAACCTGATTTGTCTCCATTTGTTGTGAACACAAAGTGAGTCGGATTATACACTGATCCCGTGCCTGAGGGGAAATTTGTTACTCTTGTTGGTGAGGATATAATAATATCTACAAAGATTTTAAATGAAGCACCATTTTTTATTTAAACGTGAATTTTGGTAACATTTAGATTCTCGCTCCACAAGTAGATTAGTAGATATTTCCATATTCACATTATTGCAAAAAAAGTGCTGGACCTTCCAAATTGTAAATTTAGTTTTTTAAAGGGAAGCAGTAAACATACTTTACAGCATGATAATCCGAGCTGTTATTCAGACTGAGAGCAGCTCCCACATT
Source organism: Ctenopoma multispine (assembly GCA_034779795.1). Classification (NCBI taxonomy): domain Eukaryota; kingdom Metazoa; phylum Chordata; class Actinopteri; order Anabantiformes; family Anabantidae; genus Ctenopoma; species Ctenopoma multispine. Next base: position 19,132,512 of record JAUYWH010000007.1, read on the forward strand.
ATTTGATGGTCCATATCTTTCTTTTAGAAAACTCGCTGCTGCACGATTAAGCAGTGGAGATCAGCTCGATGCACTTTTCTCTCCTCTGTACCACAGCACATGCATTAACATGCACAGACAACGTGTTCAAGGCCATCCCAGAATACATCACAAACCTTCGCTCTCTAACAGCTACGCTTGTCCACAGATTATGTTGCCATGGCGATGGATGCACGCAAGGAAGGAGGGCAACAGCCCTCCCTCATCTCCGATTCCTCGTCCGCCTACACTTTAGTCTCTCTCGCTTGCTCTCTCTGCGTTTTCAGCCTCTCCTATGCTGCTTTCCCTGAGCTCTTTTAACTATCATCGCTTTTATGAAATAAAACAAAGCTACATAATGTTCATGCTGTTGTGTACTTTTACAGTTGACTTTTGACTGTATTATGCTTTGCACAATATACTGAAAATTAGAGGAGACAGAACCACCACTTTCAGAACATTCACCTATGACACTAGTTGCCCTTCTGGCTTTCTACAGTAAAATAATTTAAAATTAAAGGTCGTGGAAATACTGAATGGTTTGAGAAACACAGCTATCCTGGGTGGATTTCACCTGCAGAAACCTAATCATTTGGCCATAAACTTTCTTCTCATGATCATGTTAACAGTTTTTTTTTCTGTGCCTCACTTAACCACACTGAGTGGATGATATGCTCCTACAACTGCCCCAACTTGTATGCAGATACCTAACACACTCTTCTAGAGTATATTAGAGGCTTAACGCACCTAAAATAAGTAGTAGCCCCACAGGGAAGGAATCAGATTAGTGGATGTGCAGCATGCAAGGGATTTTATAGCACCAAGTTTAATGTTTGGGTTGACAAAAAGTTCTACCAGATTTTCTCTAGTAACTGGGGTTCACGTAAATACACTGTGCATATCAGTCTACATAAACACAGACACACACACGTCATGATGAAGTTTGCACCTACATCACTGCATTACTTTTGTTCAGCTTCAATTTAGCGGGCCAAAACACACCCCTGATTATCATCCACACACACACACACACAAACACACACACACACTTAACGGATGTATATTTTTGGCCCAGAGGAGGGAAAACAGGCTCTTTGAAAAACAGGTCGGGTGGAAGTCCTGCGGTTAGAATTTTGGAAGAAGTTGTTTTGGAACTTAATTAGTAAAGGGCCTCAGATTTGATCAGGCTAAGTGCCCATGAGCTCTGTTCTCAAATCTGGGACAACTAAGGCGCACACACACAAAAAGGCAAAAGTGATGAGACACACACACACACAGGTTATAAACACAGACACATGCACAGCTGCACAGGGATTGGGCTGAAATTCTTATTTACATTATCAATGGGAAATTTCAGAAGGAGCAGCTAGAATATTAAAGAAATACACCTTCAAATGATTAGCAACTCTCCAGGGGTTGTCCTGAGTGTCTACTACTCATATTCTGTTTCTGTTACTAATATTTGGTGAAATAGTTCTTTTAGGGTGTGCTTTCAGTTTTTAACTATTTCTATAATAGATTGTAGTGTATGCTTTTACCTTAAACCTTTACAATCCATAAAACACTCACACATTTATGCTGGGAAAAAAGCAAAAGGAACATCTAAACATAGATGGAGCAGAGGAAAGGAAAGAAGGAGGAAGAACGGTAACATCACTTACTTGCAGTGCTTGTGAGGCCCACTAAGCGTTTCAATGACAAAGCATTCACCACCATTGAGACAGTAGGCCAGGTCCTTCTCATGACAGGGTTTGAAGTGCTCCGAGTGCAGTGGAGGGACCGTTGGAGAAGCTGTAGCACAAACAAAGAATCTCCTGTTAGTCATACTCAGCCCCTCCCAAAAACATTGCTACACTTTAATGCATTTGTCTTTTCCCTCTTCAGATCTGCAGGAAACAAGTAAGGCAGTCTTCCAGGTACTCCAGGAGGCTACTTGCAGTATTTTCCAACCCAGAATCCATAACAAGAGTCTTTCAGTGCCTCATAATACACTGCAAATTGCAGATAATACCAACAACCTAATGTTTGTTTAGACCCTGCAATGTCACCAGCGAAAGATAGATGGAGGATGGGTAATAATCTGTCCTGCTGTGATAAATACTCCACAGTCACAGTAGTGCTACTTGAGAGCTTGACTTCTCTCAGTGATTTATCACAACATACATGGCTGATTGTGGACACTACACACATCTGAGGGAATCTGCTCAATGCACGTTAAAGATGATCCTATAATTAAAATTAATAAATGAAGCTCCAGTTTCTTATGAAGTAATATGGAGATGCTAAGGGAACCAGCCTTAAAAAAAATTAAGAAAATGGTTCAATTAATGGCAGTCTTGGCATATTTGTGCTTGATGATGATCATTTATAAAACAAAAGTCAGATGTGGGGGAGAAATCTGCACCACAGATATTCTTATTAATCAGGCAGATGACTGTTTCCTTTATGCTTACAAATGAAAAATGAGTGTGCTAAGAGCTCTCATTAGCCGAATTTCAGGAATGTAGCTGGATGAACAGCGATGAGCTAGATCGTTATGCTACAGTGATTAAAGATGTGTTCTACTCACAGGATGCTGCTATTACGTCTAGCATACTGATTACTGTATTAGGTCATGGTGTAATGGTGTAAGAGTCACCCAAATGAACTGATGATTCCTCAGTCTAGACATAAAGAGAGATTAATAACTAGCAGGGTTTGGGGGGGAAATGGATGTGAGGAAAAGAGCTATGTATTTTCAGTCTGGCCTCAGATTCTGTAATAAGCAGTAAGAGGTAAAGTTTGTATGTAGCAAGATGGGGATTTAGGTTTTGGGATTCTGGCTGCTGGTTGGGCTCTGGAGGATCTTCAACAACACTTAGTGCTTGGCAGGTGAGAGTCTGTTTACCATATGAGGAAACGTTCTTCAGGAATTGGATCAGTGATTTAACTGTGTTTCATTTGATGATTAGATAACATATATTAGTATTTTAATGAAATTGCTAGCCTCTAAACAATAAGTCCTCCATAATGCTCATGTATAAGAGCACCCCCACATACACAGGCAGGTATTTCTTGCAATTGCACCACTTTAGATGTCAAATGGCAGCAAGGATAAGATAAATAATACAAAATTTGCCTTAAAAGTTTCTGCTTTCTTAACTTTACATGCCCAGCCCTATGCACATGCAACACTAAATCACTGAGTAACAGTTAAAACTAAGTGACGCACAAGAAGCATGATTTTTACTTTTGTTCAATCCTACATATCAACATTCAGTTAATTATGTAAGGAAGTAAGGGTGTGAAAGGTCGGGTGGCACATACTGCTTCTACCTGCAAGAACTCAGCCCCAACACTACTATACTCACAGACGGATATAATAAATACATATAACATACACATGGTTCACCGATTCACAATGCTGCCATCAACTGGCCATCACCTCAACCTTTCTGAAGCATTACTTCGCTGTATGTTATTCAATTCATTTAGAAAAATGCATTTTCCTACCAACTACACCTGCCAACTACACAAAGAAAAATACATAATAGAGGCAGGGAAGGGAATTCATAATTTAACAATGCCACTTGGACAAAGCATGACAGGGCATGCTTTGTCGAGCAGCATCAAAAACTGTGCACAAACAGACACTCAAACAAAAGGTCAGAATCACAGAGCAATGTCGTCCTTAGCACTTGACCTGCAACACTACTGCAGACTACACACTACTCAGACGCTGCACGCACCCCAGTAATTGTGTCACTGAAAAAACTGAATGCTAAGTCAATTGAAATATAAGTTGGCTGAACATATCACTGCAAGTTTGAAAACACTGCACACACAAGGCAGACGTCAATCACTGCAGAAGAAAACAGACCAATTTATTCCTCCATGCTGGAAAAAAAGAAAGACCACAAGGATCAATAAAGTATCGGAGGCTGGATCACACAGCCCTCCACTTCTCTTTTCCCACTTTCTGTCTTCCTCTCACTTCTCACAGGAGGAAAACGAAGAAAGAATTAGAAAGGTGCTGATTTTCACCTCTGCATCAAGGTACCACTTGTAATAGAGAAAACGCAGCAGCCAATTATGCTACTTAACAATTTCTTACTTAATAATTTAATGATTAAAAGATCAATTTTGAGCCCTTTCAGAACTTCTAACAGTGATACAAGTGTCTTTGGAAGCCTCTCAAAGATCCAAATATGCTAAGGGGATCAACACTGAGATGAATCCAATAACTATCGGGTGCAAGTGATGCAGTATTCATGATTTCATTATTGCTCTTCCATTTTGTAATCCCAGATCAGCAGGGGAATATACATGAAATAACTTTCAGCCTTTACAAACATTGGTATGTTTGGCATCACTGTCTGCTGCCAAACATGGTTTTCATGCTACCATAATAATTTGCACAAATCTAAATATTATAATTAGTTTCAGATAAAAAGGTGGATAGTTATCCTGGTATTTCTGTTCTGCGTTTTAGAATAAAAATGAATACACACCAGAAAATAACTGAAAACTCTACACTACCTTTATAAGTCACTTATATTTTAGATCAGTTACAATAACTACACCTGGGATAAATTTTTGTCAAGTAGCAAATCAATTTAGGCCCTGTACGCTTAATTACAGAATACAATAGCACGATTACGGTTTTATGGACAATAACATCACCTTGCTAGTCAACTGAAAACAGCCGAATATTCCACGACATCCACCCCCATCAAGTCTAAATCAAATTATAGCAGAAATCTTCTTAAAAGAATTTAATAATATCATATTTTACATAATGGACTGTTACTACTTTTCCTATGAATACATCTCTCAAATGTTTTATTCAAGAACCTCAAGTGTTACTTGCAGTAATGTCAAGTTAGCAAATACTTTATCAAGAAATTTAAATATTTTCCTCCAAAAACTGACCAAAGTGAGGGCACTTCAGGAACATTAGTGCATGCTTAGTGCTCTGCTCTTGACACTGTCTCCAACATGCGCTGGTTTGTCTCTGAACCATTTTGGAAACTGTTTCTTTGGAATTGAGCTACACTGAAACTAAAGACAATGGCTTTCTAAAACCAATCTTTTCCTGCACTTTTTCCTCAAATAATTTGAATAAATGAATGTTTAAATATTCTTAAAGTAGAAAATTCTGCAGATGGTCTGCTAAGTTGTCAGAACACAACATCTTTAAATTGTTGCAAATGAGAGCACGGAGCTTTCCTTTGCTGGCGTTGCAGTCCTTACTCAATGAATTACATTCAAAGGGCCAGTTCAGCAAAATGTGCTTTAACATTATTCAAGTCATATTTTATCAAGAGCTAACAATTACCAAAAAAAAAAAAAATCACTGATTAGGCAATAATGTGTAAATGTGGTGAACGTGTTGCGCTGATCGCGACTCAATAGACAAGAGGAAACAGTGTTTATTATTTTTCATCCTCTCTCCGTCTCTCAAACTTTATTCTTTACTCTCTTTCCTGCACATGCACGTGTATCACTACACAGATTGTTTGTAGGGGTTAAACCGTGATAGTCCCGTGGGCAGTCCTTTAATGATGTCCTTCACGGATGACATTATCCTAGAGTGGCAGACTGACGAGTCAGTCAGCCAGTCAGCCTGCTAGCCAGCCATACTAATTGATAGCAGAGATCTCTAGCTGACTAATCCTAGCCTGCCTTGTTATTGATTGGCCCTCAAAGGAGGAATAAAGACCAGAGGCACAGGGACTACAGAAAGTTGTTTATAAAGAACAAGTCATGGCTTTTCTGATGTAGAAAGAAGCTTATTAGCTGAAGCAGTTTGTGTTGTACAAAACTGTAAGTAAGAGGGTCATTAAACCCAGGTAAAATCAGAGTTGACTTTAATAGACAAAGTGATTTAATTGATAGAAAAACTGTAGCGTATGCTTTAACATTAGGATTTACATGTATTGGACGTGGGACTGAAAGAAAAAAGTTGGGTGCTCACATGCTTCTGGCCATACAACAGAGCTAACACCCTCCAAGGAGAACAAGGTAGCCACACAGCCAGAACTATTAGATATGATGAGATATCACAGTCAGATCAAACTCAGTAATAGCAAAGCTTCCATTGCAGTAAACATAACATAGAGAATTGTTGGCGACTGTAGCAATGAAATGTGTCTGAATGGAGCAAAGGTTTCTAACTTACCAATCTGCTACATGGGCGCTCTCCATGTCATCGGGATTTAAGGAAGAGTTAAAAAGTAGTGAAGAATTGATGGAGCTAATTAAGGAGACAAATGATTTATATGAAATTACTGGTTGTGACATGTCTCCTGTCTCTACCTCTAAAAAGTACAGTTACGCTGGTATAGTCATTTAATGGACTTAAACATAGAACTCAGTGTGGTTTTCGGATACCTGTTGAATAAAATCTAGCACATTTGCCCACTGTGAATGGATTTAATAATGCAGACAGCTGACTTTCGACTCGACTTCTACAGTTTTCCAAAATGAATGTGTGAATATTTAAGTATGAAAAACAATGTAATGGAGTAGTTTCTAGCAGTGGTTGCAGTCTGCGTCTGTGGCGTAATAATTGAAGTTTATTTTTAGATTATTGTGTTCATGCTTCACATAATTTATTTATTTAATGCCTGGGATGTGGCTTAATTGGCAGCTCACAGTGTGAGCCATCTGATGGTGCACACTGAGGCCATTTACCAGCAAACAACTCGGATGATGTGAGAAAAAATATAAACTCATGCATGAAGCCTCGGCGGTTCATTTCCCCAAACAGATGTACTGTATCTAGAGAATCGTTCGCACCCTTTCCCCTGCAGACATTAGAAAAGTATTACTTGACAGTTTTCACTGTGTAACATTATATATTCTGTACGGTATCTCTAATAAAGTTCAAGCTTAGTTAAAAATTGTAACTCAACTCTTTCTCCTTATGCACTTACTCCATGACAGACAGAAATGATTCTTCAGAAGTTACTTTTTGAAGTTTAAATTGTCATAAAACTCTATGTTTAGGTACAGCAGAAGCCAACATTTCACTTAGAAAGATTGACCTGGATTTTACCTCTTAGGGACGACTGCGTGCTGGAAAGGAATAGTGCTGCAGGGGAAAGGAATTTTAAATTGGATGGCCAATGTTGACTTGACTGCTGCTGTCATCACTCTGGATTAGGAAGTGAGCTGGTTGAAAAGCCCCACCATACTTGACAAATATACTTCTTTTTCCTGGTTAGAATGCCGTAAAGCTGCATTTAGGGATAATTAATACATTTCAGACTTCTAACATATCTACTTTGGGTATTACTTAAGAGCAACATATTCAGACGGTGTCTGAACACCAGTGTCTAATGTGTCTCGAGAAGATGTCATTTTAAGATATAAGAAAACCCTCCAAACTGTGGCTTTATTTCTGCAGCCTGCAATCATTTGTTCTGTTGGTTTATTCACATAACGCTGTTAGTGTAGCCAGGGCAGGTTGCCCTATAGTCCTATCAACAATACATCCCATGTGACTAATCTGTAAGTACACAAAATGACCATCCGAATGCACCGTCTCAACCAAACATGTAATCAAACCTGTTCAATGTGTGGTACAGATGGAACTTGACGTGATTAGTTGGATTTACTTAGTGATGGTTATGGATACCTCTTTTCCTTTCATGCGGCATGATTCTGTTCTCAGCAAACAGAGATAGAAAAGCAAACCCTGAAGCATATTTCCTTAGCGTTTAAAGAATTCTACAAGCTTTTATCATGGCTGCCAGTTAGATACTTCTGGGTCAGTTCACTCAGTTTGGAGCTTTGCTAATCAAAAAGTACTTGAACACACCGCAGGCATGCTCAGCAAACAATCCTTGTGTAAATAAAGGTCAGAAAACACATTTCTTCTCTGCTGGTGCATCACGTTTACATCCCATTATACCGTGATTTCATTTTCTTTCCCAGTTACTTCTCAAGAATGTTTTAATGTCTACGTGTCCATAACCCACTATTGGTCACTGGCATTTTGTCCCCCCCCCCCAAAAAAAAGTAAGGTAACTACTTCAGTTTTACGAGAGGACAAACAACTAAAACACATTCACAGACATCTGTGGGTGCAGCACCAATTTTCACATTTGGTATTGAAATTTAATTAAGATGACATTATCTAAAATGACTGAGTTTCAATGACGCATCCTGGCAGCAAACACACATGCAGCTTAACATTCAATTGACAGTGACACTGACATTTATCTCCATTTCTGAAATTCACTTTCTTGTTCCTGTTCCCTTAGCCTCACTCAAGCTCAACCTCTTTTTTTGAGGCGGCTTTGTAGCTGCAACGTCAGACACAGGGCAACTATACTGGTCTGAGGATATCATTATTGCACGGCTTGATCCGACAAAGGTAACAGCTTCCTTCTCACTCGTCCATACAACTGTCCAATAAATATCCACCAAATCACCTTCATAGATACCAAAGTTTGAGTGAGATAAGAACACCACTGAGCCACGTGCGGTCTTCTTTAGATTTCTTTCAATGCCTCCAGATTCAGTTTAAAATGTTTAGTGTGACAGTAACTAGACAAAAAGCTTGATTATTTATGAATTTAAGGAGTTGTCCTTAAGCAAATGTTTTTCACTGTGAACATTTTATCAGACTTGTTTTGCTGGGAACTGCTTCATATGGTGTGAAGAGGAAAAGTCGTGAGAGGGAAAAGAATGAGTGGACTTCCAGGGAGGCAGCCCGTCTGCTTTTAGACACAAGTTATCGTTCTTACACTTTGCCAAGAAATGTGTCTCTCCCATCCAACTCTATGTTCAGATCAATAGGAGACAGACAGCGTGGCCAAGCTGGTCAATACAACGAGGCATGAGTAGGCGGGAAAAGAAAAGCAAAAAGGGTGGTAATGGTGGTGGGGGTAAGGGAAAGAAGATGAGAGGAAGGATATGGGATTTATGGGAATGATCCCTGCTGTTGAGTAAAGGTGCAGCAGCTGTCCAATTCAATCCAATGCTTACGTACGTTTTCTTACTTTGTGTGTGTTTGTGGGCATCTGTGTGTGTGTGTGTGTGCGCGCTCAGGGGTGCTGCACAGAGGCAGCAGAGCTAAGCCATGGCAGCCACTGCATTGCAGATACTTGGCCCAGTGTGGCACAGCACAGCCATGTGTGAGCAGGCCTCCGTGCTCCGACTGTACAGCCAAACAAAAACAAAATGGCAGAGTGTCAAGATAGGTCTGCGGTCAACAACGGACTCATTCTGGAAATCTGATACTACTTGTCTTCTCCTGGACTTTCTACCACTCTCTCTTCGTGCACACAGGCACGTCGACACACACACACCTCACTCCAGTGGCTCATTGTAAAAACATCTGCTCAGTGCAGATAGACCCACTACCACTGCTAATCTGTCTGTCAGTCAGCCTAGCCCAGCCCATAAAGTTCCCTTGCAGTTCTCTATACAGATCAAATGCACGCAACACCTCCAGGGTTTGCCAAATAAATAGAGCTAAGTATCAGGCCTCGTCTTGTCCTCTGGCCATCTGGCTCTGTAGTGGAGAAATTCATTACTCTCCAGGTGATAGCTCCAGTACGCTCTCTCTGGATTGGCTTTGTATCCCTGCAGGCTCCATTCTGACATTGGAGATTATAATCAAACACTGGCAAATGTGAATGTGAATGCTGTGACCACTGCTGCTTCTCATACTAAAAGTCCTGTCCTACTATTACCACCATGTTTACTACCACTACTACTGCCACAGCTAATTCTATATGACACTGTGTCATGCAGTTTGTTCATTTAGTCCATAGAATTTTTAAACAGAACCAGTTTTAGCCATAATGTCATAATGTGGGCACTTCATGGATACGACTGTGATATTCCTTTTTTCTTTGGATGCCTCCTGTGGTCACTGCCACCTCTTTGCCATGTCAGCAAAGTTCTCAAAGATATTTGCTTTAGTCTGCATTTTATGAATGCGTCTTAAAATATACACAGCGCATCTTTAAAGTAGTAACTGTAGTGCCAATGCCACATTCTCTCGGGACAAATGTTTTTTAGAAGCAGACCCAGTAGCCGCAACATATGCTGGCAGCGCTCTATTACTACACTTTCTACCAGCACAGTCATATTACGACAATATTTCTTCATCATGTCACCCACCAGTACAAGATGCTGCGCGAGTACCTATAACAGGATTATGCTGGTACAACCCACACCTCTGCGGTATCAGGCAACTAAATCTCAATAATATTAACAACTACAACAAACAAAAGAACTACCTATGTTACTTATATGCCTAAGTAATAGTATGTTTTTTCATATTAGATTCTGTATGTCCCAGCACATAGGCTGATATTATAAAACATTTCTAGGTTCATAAGTTACTAGTTGGAAAGGATTTGATAGATTGTTGTCACAATCAGCAGGCAGCACAGGGTAAAAAGTAGGTTAAAGGGTTATTATGTAGGATCTCAACCTACCACTCTGCTGCAGCTGCAGGAAAAGTCCTGGACTCCTATAGGGACCTACAATATTCATACAGTCTCAAACCTCGTTAGAGATTTAGAGGGGAAATGAATAGGGTCAATCAATCAAGTTCTATTTTAAAACCGTCAGTGTTATTTGATTTTATGGAACATTCAAACCAAGTTGACAAATTGCTCTCAAGTGACTCTCTGAGGATTTACCGAAAATCCAATTATTGATCTTCTGATGAAGCCTGTGTGTGTGTACACATCATGGGTATACATTGCTGGGAATACATTGTTATAGTGCAACATGCAAATACAGAAGGAAAAACGACTGCATGCAGAGTGTTAAATCACTGGAACTTTCTATTTCTACTACATCAGCAACTATGATCCCTATGTGGCCCCTTGGAGTAAACCACTTAACCTGTAATTGTTGCAGTGAAGCTGCAGTGGCGCCAACAATCGAGAACTGAGGACACTGGGCAGCCTGAGGTTGAGAGTCTGTCTGATGCTAAAAAGGAGAAACTTCGCTTAGTAAGCACCTTCTATTATATATATGTCAAGATTCTTCTCCTCCAACAACATCTATTTTTCTGTTAAAATAAACTTCTTATCTGCCCTTCACATGAGTATCCCCATTTTCTAGGCTACAAAACTACTTTGTGCGTTTAATTTGTGCTTCAGCAGAGAGATCGTCATGTCTCTGGAGATGCAGACTTGGGTGTTTCTACTTTACAAACAAGCAGAGTAAGTATATTTTTGAGAATCAAATTTTTCTTCTGATAATCATTCTATGTACCAAGCTTGAACTTGAGCTCATTACACAGGCCTGTAAACAAAGTTAAGTCAGCTGCATGCCAAACGACTAAAAACAGCTCTGAACTATACCATCAAACATCTGCACTTCACAGGGAATTAGAATAGTATAGCTCTTGATCTTTGCTCAACATGTACGGATGTTTAAGCATTTTCCTGCAGACACAAAACAAGTCTTATCCATAAACAGCAAGACACAGAGTTATGTGTGCTCCGCCACATGTGTAGTCATAGACACTAACACACACAGACACACACAGACACATACAGTGTGTCAGGTTGTCAGCCCACCCCTGCCCCGCTTACATGGAATGCAGAGTGAGTTTCTTAATTAAGTCGAGAACAAGCTTTACTTTTGGGACAGACTCGATTGTCCTCGCTCTGTGGCACCAATGATTCTGGACTTCTAATCACATCATACAAAGAGCGATAGCTTAACTGCATGCCTGACAACAATTAACCCTGTCTCTAAGACTTCCTACAGTGAATGTGGTCTTTGAGGAGAGGTATTCCCAGTTGATTTCAGTGTATGAAGTGTTTAATATGACCTGTGATCTGCCCATGCAGCTAAATAAGCAGGCAATAGTACACACTGTGCTGCAGAGCCAGAGGCACCGCTTTTACAACACAGGCAGTGTGCAGGGCTTCACGTAACCCGTTACCCAGCCTGAAAACAATCACTGAGCTAGATGATAGTTAAAAACATTGTAGGTGGTTAAGATATTTCTCTTTAGGTGTTTGAACCTGTGTGGTTTTGAATTCTTAGTTATGTAAGAGAATCGTTTATCTTTGACAGATTACCATTATTTCTATGACTACAGTTTTTGAAGTTATTTCCTGTACAATGTTAGCTGTCCTTAGAGCTCTATTTAACTCTACCCTAACACTTGCTTTTTAACTGCTAGGTGCTTCACCAACTTAGCCTTCTGTGGGTCAGCCTATCTTCAACATAAGTAGTTGTCTAATCAGCCACATTAGCGCAAACACCTGTTTTAAAGTGACGTATAAAATGCTGGTTTTCACATCATCACGTTTTAAAGTTTTTGGCCACCTTGATTCAAACAAAAAGTTATGTAGCCTTAGCTAAAGAAAACTCACCTCAGAGTAATCTGCACACAGCTACAGTCCAATATTCTCCTCTGAACAAATGCCGATATTAGATTACTTTTCTCAGTAAACATTCAATATACCTCAATAACTTATAAACCTTAGTAGATTACATCTAAATTCCATAACCATACAACTTAAACAAATCAACATTGATTCAAATACCCAATCCAATACCCCCCACACATCTGGGCTATTCCATGATGTCACTGATGATGTCATAGAGATAACAAAACGAGGAAGTAGCTGGGTGTCTGCTCCATTTGTCTCCTGAACACATGGTGAGTAGAACTAAGATTTGATTGACTAAGATACTTTTTGAACCACTGAATCAATGTGAAGCAATAATGTTGGAAAAGTTGATTCTTTGATTGTTTTTTAAAAAATGAGGCCAATCTGAATTTTGTCACTCACACTCTGTGACTAACATATAAACAGGTCACCATTTATCAAAAAAAAAAGCATTACGCAGGTTTTTAACAGCAGAAACACAAACAGCACTACGTACTTCATTGCTAAGAATGAGAATCTCATTGAATCCCATCTAACCCATTTATTTGGCATTCATTGGAGGCACCACACAAAGTTCAGTTAATTTATTTTGAGGCACATCTGCATGGATATTAACATGTTGATTTGAAGTCAATCGACAGTGAATAAACAATATTCATAGCATCTGTTAACCGCGGCTTTCGTTTCCTTCGGGGCTGGCCTCGGCACAATGCAAGGCGAGCCTAAAAACAAACATGACAGCGAGTAAATCTGTTTTCCATGGAGTCCAGATTCTATAAACCACACCAACTCTCAAACATAGTGGCATAATGTTGTAGCCTTAGGGCCAAATAAAAGAGTCATGCACGATGAAACAAACATCTACACTCGAAAAGAGCATTCACCTGCCAGAGCTGCATCATATGTCACAAATGGAAGTGTTAAGAAAGTTTACCTCGTCTCTTGCTTTGGTTTCTTCATGTTCATTCCACCTCTTGCTTGTCCTCACTTGCCGCCTCTGTCCGGCAAACCTATCATGCCTTTATTCTCTCTATATTTACTCTTCTTCCTTTGCTTCACTCTCCCTCAAAGAACAGAATTATAAATCAAAAAAAGAGAGGTGCCTGGAGCACACAGTCTCACTCGCATATGTACCCTCACAGTCAATACAAACATCTCTGCCAGTGAAGAACCAGCGTGATGCACAAGCACAAACTTGTACAGGAGCATACAAAACAAACATACGCATATTTACTTGCAAATCCTTCATCTAGAGTGATTCTGAGCTTATAAGAATGTAGCCTAGCCAAACATCTGACCACGCTGGTGGATTTTAGCAGCGTTATGAGGTACAGTCACTGCTTTTTTTTTTTTTTTTCAACCAGTAGAGAATGAATAGTGTACAAAGACAAAACCAGATGCACTTCAAAAACGAATCATTATCCTTAACAACCACAGAAGCTTTTCTTCATTCAAATAAAAGACAAGGAAGCTGATTTAGTTGCTGTATTAAGTTGTTTTCATAATGTATGATATTGTCATTTATGACTATACTTGAAACTTTTTCTCACTCACACGGTGGTTTTAAAAAGCCATCATTAAAACTCTTTATTTCTTTGTGTTTGGGTGCAGAAACAGTCAGTGTATTATGCTTTATCTTTTACCACATATCACAGGAGCAAACAGATGATCAAAAGACTTTGGGGCTTCATCATTTAATTTGAATGCACCATTGAATGATTTGAATAGACCAAAAATGCTGTGGTTTGCCAACATGAATTGTGTGGCACCGACAGCTGGGAGGATTTTAAAATGACTCAGCTGCCTCTCTGTCTGCCTATAATCTTGGGCAGTTCAAAGTAGATTTAAAAACATCAACACAGGCTAAACCTATTTTAGTTTTCAGGATACACTCTTCATTTTCTAAATGCATTACCAACGTTCTGAATGGGCAACAGATGCATTTTCTTAACGGTCTATACTATTCAGCGAAATAAGAACTTGGCACAGCAATTGCTCACTGTGGTCAGACAATGGACAGATGTCATGTTAAGTACAGCGTACATGCACTAGGCCGTACAAGAGCATAATAATGCTTGTTTTATATCTACAGCTTTTATTTAAAGTGTCATTAGTGAGGTGTGAGAGTTACATTTTGCTCTTTGTTCAGCGTTGCGTAGTTCACTTCAAAAACACATTGAATTCTTGTTGAGATGTGCACACAACGCCGTCCTTGCACAGCTATAGTATTAATTAATTCTAATTTGCATGTGAAAGTAATCACAGGTAATAATACTGAGATTCAGAAATCAGCCGAGCACAGGACACAGGGATTAATGTTATTTTAGAAATCATGGAATTGTCCTTCACTTGCTTCTCTACATTCCCCCCTCTTTCTCTCTTACTCTGTCAGACTCCTGATGTCTCAGTGCCCGTCTCAGTCCCACCCTTTTCCCACTGTCAGTTTGTCAATATGTCTTCTTTCACCAGCCGTCCTTGGCAAAAGCTCTGCATTCATTGTTTTTTTTCCCAGAGATGTCTGCAAATACAACGAATGTCAAAGAATCCACATGGACTTCACTTGAAGCCGTAACTGTATCTTTCATGGCTTCAGCTGTAGTTGCTCACAAACACACAACATATACAAAATGATGAAATTATTGATGGATGCAGAACTAGCTGTGTATAGCTTACCTAATCCCCTCTTGTTCTCTCTTTTTGCTCCTCCCTCAAGAACGTGAGCACACACACACCTTGCATTTTCTTGCCTGCAAAGGGAGGTGCCAGGTGGAGGAGATCCATCAAAGTGACAGAGGCGGAGAGTGCTGCAGCCAGCAGAACCACCATGTGTGGCTCTGTCTTTGCCTTTGAAGATGACCTGGTCAGTCATTCATGCAGGTACTATTAGCATACAATGGTGTGTGCTCACAGAGCAGATAAGTATTATTCTGATACAGAGAAGAGTCTCTGCTGAAGTACATTTTACTGTTACATAGGAAAGTCATCATTTCCATTTCACTTATTATTATATCTACACACATGTTAAAGGCCACTCTCCCTATAGCAAATTTCCTTGTTCAAAGCAACTTTGTTTGTGATGTGTTTTTGCATTTTGATATGTAAATGACTGCTTTTGATTCAGTACCACACAAAATTGCCCAGGAATTGTTCATCTTGCATCACCTTATACTGTAGCTTACAACCACATCCAAAATGAAATTAGAAATTTAGAACTGCAACTGAACTCCAAACCAAGCGGAGATTTGGTCGCAGGCTGCAAATTTGTTAAGCCCTGACGCAGAGACACTTCTAATGAAGGTCTTCCTCTCTAGTTGTCTTCCACATCCATTTGGTCCATTGGTTTAGCACAGCTCATCTTTATGACATCAAATTCACTTGAAGATTTCACGGGCAATAGCCACACATACGGACCAGTATTTGCTCTTTGACTCTCTCCATCCTCTGGAACACAAACTGGGAGTAATCAGAACCCTACACCATCAGGCAGAAAACATTCCCACTAGAACAGAGGGAAAGGAGAAGGAACACAAACATATCAAGGAGTCCCTCAAAACATGTGGATATGCTAACTGGGCTTTGATGATGATTCTGTGCAGATTGTCTGAGCCACTTCAGAATGCAAATTGCATGTGTAGATAATTTTTCTCAAAATACGATAATTTTAAGCTGGTGGTACGATACTTCAGTCTGTCCATCTTTGATTTTTGAAAAATGCTATACCCAGTGACATCAGGCTGCTTTGGGCTCACACGTTCAGCATCCTGCCTACCCTCTCAGGTTAGCTGCTAAGGCTTTTTGCAAGAATAACAACCTACGATGGAGAACGCAAACCACCATTTGCCACAGCAGTGCTCACACTAGCCAGGAGCCTCCTCTAGCACTAGCCTCTTCAGAGAAACAACAACCTCTACACCAGCAAGAGCTGCACCTCTTAACAGTGCATTAGGAGCAGGCAGCATACATGTTTCAGTGTTTCACAACCTGTCCTGGAAGCCTACCAGCTGTTGCACAGACGCATTGTAACATGGATTTGCACTTTTTAAAAAAAAAAAACTTTATTTATATAATCTTGTATCAGTGAAGCCCCAGATTGAAATGAAAAATATGGCCTCTTTAAAGTAGTACTGGCTAAAAAAACCTAATTAATGGTGTTTTTGTGAGTTTGATAAAACATTACACTGGCAACTTTATTTAAGCTGAATTTTATAGGCTCCAGTCAACTACAACCAGTTGGTTAGTTGGTTGGTTGGTGCCAACTGGTACCAGCTGCAGCCAGTTACTGTGGAGAAATTCAGTACAGGGCTAACTTCAGCCCATACACAGAAGAATATCATACCATTACTGGAATACTTTTCTTATCTTTAGGTCTTCTGTTACTGTTTTTATACAGCATACACGTTGGTAAGATGGTGCATAATGGCTTACGTCTAGATGATGAATAGTGTGTCAGTGTGTTCGGGATTGTTGTTGCCTGAAAGTTGTGCAATTATACTTGTTACAACTAGAGTTTCAGGTATGGTACATCAAAGCAAAGTGACAATCCAATGACCTGGCCTGTAGAAAAACAGCCATGGTTACTGAGTTCTTCAATCTCATTGACAAGAAGGTTCTCATGTTTTTTGTAATATTCACTACAAAGAGACTATTGTTTAGTGATGGACACAGGATTGTAGCAATAGATAGTCTCAGAAGTGTCACCATGCAACCATAGTTAGCCCCCAATAGTCAACATGTCGGCGCACTGCATTATGTATCAGCATTGTTTGTTAAAACCTTGATACTGCTTCACAAATGTTCAGTGAAGAAAATACAAAGACATTCTGTTCTTCTTTTAGCTGGTAGTTTTTAACATTAGATTACCTATAAATAATTAACCTTGTCTGATTCTGAGAAGGTTACTGTGGTAACTCAGCATTCACATGGACACGGTTGCAGTGCTGATCCACATCAACACTGAGCAGATTGAGAGACTTTCCTCATCCCGACCTGAGGCAGTGGATGTCCGACAGATTTGTCATTCTCGCAGATGATGTGAATAATACACTTATCTGCTTAGTGAAGGGAACGTGGTGGATGGATTAGATTCACGCCGCATTTGATAGAGCCACTGAACATTTCAGACCGTTCGTTGGACCTCTCTGTCTGTTGGCTGATTCCACCTCTTTTCCTTCCCTCCTTGATCAGTTTAGTTGTCTGAAGTGACGTCAATCTCTCTATCTCACACATACACACTCAAAACACAAACAATCATTGAAATCCTCTACAAGAAGCTTCTGCTGGAAAACCCTCTAGAGCTCTGGACTTAGTCTGTCCACATGAGGAGAGTCCAGTGATGGAGAGAGCCAGACCGTGAAGCATAGAATAGGGACAGATGGTGGGAAGAACACCAGTCTTTCCCTTTACCCTGATTCAAGTCCAGTGGCTCTATATTCATGAAATGTTATAATTTTATTTTTACTGCTTGCCACCCAGCAGTATTTGTTATATAGTCTGAATATTTTATTGAAAAAAAACTCTATACTTTTAAAGAGATATTTGCAAAGATTTTTTTTGTCAGGTGACATGGGTAAAAGTTCACAGCATAAAGCTTAAATAAGTGCTCAGAGCAAAAGTTGAAGAGTGTTACTTGCAGGAAAATGTACACCAGAGGTTTAAGGGTTTATAGGAAATATAGGGTTTTGCAACTGCTCAAATCAATCCCTTGATACAAGATTGTCCAGCTTCTGTGGCAGATAATGAAATCCATTTAGGTGTGTTTCATTTGCATGCCACGAAAGAAGCTCCTCTGTCTGAAGATTATGTATTTGACTGTGATGGAGGGATCATTTCAGGCCACTGCTTGCTGGTGTGGAAAATCACTGTTAAAAATTCCACCATCAAGAAGCAAAATAAACACACAGGCATCAATCCATTACCTTTTCTTTGGGGGATTTTTTTCCCCTCTTAGTGATGAAATGGAGGTATCATTTTTCATAGCATGAGCGAACAGCTCCTATTTGTTTCGCATATCATGGTCTTGGAGCGCATTTGATTTCTGAAGAGAATTGGCATCCCGACTCAGTCTGTGTGTAGGAAACTATTTTATTCTCTCAAACAGATGAGATATTAAGAGAAAGATTGAGATTATTTTTATAAGGGTTAATGTTGATAGATTATAGATAGATGGGAAAGTCACTTGACAATAGCGTGCAAAAATAATACATGTCAAGTACAAACAAGTATTTTGCTTGTTTCCATTCAGACAAATGCAGGTATTTTACAACAGACACGAATGCCCATTCATTTTCTCTCCTTTGTTAGATTAGATCATTAAAATAAAAGAGACTGCAGGTCTGAGCCTAAGGTTGGTTAATCTATTCTACACCAAAAAAATAAAAACTGTCACACAGAGTTCTGTTTAAATTATTCTGCCTAATTTAAATGTTCTGTCTTTTCTGGGTTGACAAAGACTTGCCAGCACTTCCACACATCATCCAGAACCCACTAACTGTGATGATATAGGTTGTTATGAGCATTATTATTTGTGTCTGAGACGAGATGTCATACTATTTGTCACAAATAATAATGGAAGCCTAAGAAAATAACCAAACCTTAAAATTAATTGAGTTGGTGGGAGAGTATGACACCAGCCCAGTTTTACTGAATTTTAGTAATTCAAATTAGAAAAAAAGGTCATGATGATACACGGCACACGCCATAGCTTAAGTAAATGACTCTGTGCCTTCTGCATGACTGTGCAGCATGCATGCATTGTTCCAGTTGGTGCCACCCCAAGCTGATAACAGCTTTTAATGAGCTGGTTTTCAAGAACCTGAAAGGCACATTACGCAGACATTATCGATAAGTATCTTTTATAGAACAAAGGCTCATGTCAAGTGTTTGCATGTGTGCACTCACACCCTGCCACACATGCAGGGAGTCACGTGACAACATACAAAATGAGCACACATGCACTCACACACACACACACACACACACACTCTCGAGACAACAGATCTGATAAGATCTAATTTAATATTCTGCACCGTGCTGCCGCGTGCAGAACACGAGAAGCTCTACGTTTGGTATCTTATCGTTCTCATCTTTCGAACCAGTGGTGCCACATCATGCTCATACTGTCTGTTTGTGCTTCTGTATTTGTAAGTGCTCTCATTCATATAATGCATTTATGAATGGCTCAGTCTGGAACATGTGAGAAAGCCTTGATGACAGATGATATCCCTTCACCGTAGTGATGCTGCGTGTCTATATTAAACAATGCCAGAGTTCTAAAACATGAACTGAACTCAAAAACTTTACAGTCTGCTTTTGTAACATTATAGATGTAAGTCAGGCTATACTGTGAATTACTGCATACAAATAAGCAGCAGAGAGAGGCTGGTTACATCTTTGACAGTAAATTAAACATTGAAATCCTTAAGCTACCATTTGTTTATGCAGCTTCTCGAGCTGACGGAGGAGTGGGGTGATGCCCTGTGTGTTTCAGCCAGACCCTGGTTCCACCGGAGTTAAAAACAGTTTTAGACAAAGGGTCAGCGGAGGTACAGCATAAAAGGCGCACTGTAAGTAAAATGAGTTGTTGTTGGAATAGTAAATCATCCAAAACTATTTCAGTTGACCCCCCCCAAATCTAAATATATAACCCAACATTATGCATCATATAACCTCTTGACCTCTTTAAAATAGTCTCTTTCCTTAACTTTCAAAAAAATAAATGAAGAAGGCGGGCCCTCACACAGTTACGCGTACACACACTCCACACAGACAAAGTGGTATGTTTGTGCTTTTGAAAGCTGCCTCCTCACGTGCACACCTGTTTAAAACACACACACACAGTATTAGTTCCTACCATTCATCTGCAAAGCTATTGAAAAGCCTACTACATTTAGACAAGTGCCTCTGTTGTATTTAGAGTAGAAGAGCTCATTTGATGTTTTGCTTATTCAGTTTCACTTATCATAATTAAAGGTTACCAGCTGATTCGACAGAGAACGGAGTGGCTTTTTTCCTAAACAGCCGTGATTGATTTCCTCTCTCTGCACTCCTCTGTCTCTGACAAAAATTAATTCAACTTAAAACGATAGAGGAAAGGATACCAGAGCAAAAGAGAGCAACAGAAGACGCTAAAGAGAGACAGAGGAAGCATTCATCCATGGCCGACGTGAAAGAAAAGCAGCCTCTCTGACAGACCCCGAAAGCCACATACGTGTCTGATGAAGCTGACATGTGCAGGCGTGCGGAAGAAAGGATAGAGGGGGTAAAACGGAGGTGTGGGAGTGAATCATGCTGTGGTTTTCTCAGAAGCCAAAGGCCTCTCAGCAGGCAGGAATAGGCAGTCAATGGTCATTGGCAATGTGGGGAAATGGATCTAAAATTAATTGTATCTGTCTGAGGCTTTCTCCGAGTAGCCGGACTGACTCCAGAGTGCAAGTGTGTCACTTGTCAAGATTAATGATCTATGCCCTGAGATGAGGTTGCTGTACTTTGCTGTTCAGTTTGCCAGTCAGAAAAGTATATTTCACATACTGAGGTGGGACACTAACATTTCATCTAATACAACTAGAACTGTGTATGAGAACCAACAGTAGCCTAATTGTAATGGGAGAGGAAGTTTATTGATGTTTAAGGGAAAACCTTCTAGGTTGTGACGGAGTTGACAGGTGGAAAATTTTCAGCTCGCTGTAGTCAGCACCATTCCACTCGGAATGACTTCCCTCTTAGCTGATAACGGCATTCATTTCTCCAGAGCGAGCCTAAAGCAAAGCAGGTTTCCAAGCATTTCAATGAGGAGAAGAGTGCAACAAAAGAAAATAGATCATGCCAGAAGGAAATGGAACAAAGCCACAGAAACTAGAGCAAAACAGGAAGAAAATATCCAATAAAGGCTTAGAAACAACTTCAGTTATCAAGTCTCATACGGAATCAGCTCGTAATCATCTCTGCTGAACTGATGATGTCATGACAAAGAAGGATTCTTCTTTCCAAATGACCCAACTTCTGCAGCTCATGGTTAATATGGCTCCAGGGGTGCATGACTTGTTCTCCCCACACTATGAGACATGGGTGTCAATCATGACTCTGGCAGCTGTTCTTAAAATGACACTCCACTGCTTTTACGCACCGAGAGCAACGTCTGAAAAACTTCTGTGAAAGTTTATTTTCTTTTTCAAACTTTACTAGACTTCTAGAAGCTCTCAGCTTTATAGAAATATAATTCATCATGGGTTTCTTCAAGTAAGTGAAGTCTCAAGAATGGAACGGAAAACTTAAATACAATTGAATGATTTCATTTTACAGCTGCATTTAAAGCAGCTTAGCTCCTAATAAATGACTACAAGTCCTGTTACAGTGGTAGAAACAGCTCTCATTTTCTAATTTATTAAGAATATTTGCATGAGCACAAAATAAATCCACACATTTCTGCATGACATGTGTTAAAATAAGTATATTCATTCCGTCTTCTACCTTTGCCCTTTTTTTCTCTCGACATGCTAAATTGCCGAGCCTGTCGTAGACACATATGCTTCACACAGTTTATGGGCTTTGGGAGTTTGCTGCTGACTCTGTTCTGTATATTGACAGATCTTTAAAGCTCCAACGCCCTGTAGACAGACAGTATACACTGCTACATTATTCATCCATGTTATCCTCATGCAACAGAGGGATCTCTGAGCACAAAGCATGTTGCCCCAATGGGAAAAAAAAAGTTTCAGAAATTCGCTGTGTGGGAAATAATTTGATATTCTTTGTTTGATGCACATTCTCACATTATACTAAATGTTTACAGTTTGCAGGTTGGCTCGACATCTGTGGTGGCTTTGTGTATTTTTTCTTACTCTCATGCCAGCATAAACTTTCCCAGCTGCTGTTCCGACGCGCATGAGGAAAAGGCGTTTGATAGACAGTGAAACATTTATTTATTCAAAATCTATTTTATTGCATAATATCAACACAGGTTAGTGCTTAAAAATGGAATTAGCTGCCAATTAGCAGCTCAGCAGGCTAAAGAAAATCAAAGTAACTGATGAATGAACCTGCAGTCGATGGTTCACAATAGACAACCTGGCATCCAACCTGATTTTGTTTTCCCAGTGGCAGGTTCCTGCCATTTATTGTCTGGTTTCAACAGGTTGATAGGAGAAGTTCTTTCACTTGTCAGCAGGTATAAATGAGAAACTCCCTTTCAGATATTCAATTGCAAAAAACAAAAAAAACCCACAGTACATAACAAACAGCTGCATTCTCAGTACATAAAAAAATGTGCTTCATGAAAGCTTATGGTTTTCAC
The DNA here is from genome assembly GCA_034779795.1 of Ctenopoma multispine. Taxonomy (NCBI): domain Eukaryota; kingdom Metazoa; phylum Chordata; class Actinopteri; order Anabantiformes; family Anabantidae; genus Ctenopoma; species Ctenopoma multispine. The sequence goes on from JAUYWH010000007.1 coordinate 19,155,183, forward strand.
AAGGAGAGCAGGCAATCCAGCAGCCGTAAGGATATTTGACAGTACACGGTACTCTAAAGCGAGACAGGAACTGAGCAAAGAAAAACACACATCGCAGCGGGAGACAGGATTTCAGCCCGTGCAAATGACTTGGATGCTCTGCTTCCAGCGCAGCATCCAATGACAGACAAGTCCAGAGGGAAGATCATGAAAGCAGCTGCAGAGACTTGTGCTCGGTTTGAAAGTACGCCGCTTTGATTCCCCAAATCCCCCCAAAATATAGATATGTATATAAAAGAAAACAACCAAAAGTTTAATTTGTAATATGTGCATTTAGATTAACGGGAAACCAGTTGTACAATACTCACAGGGAGGAAAGTGTTTATTTACTGTGTTCTTGTGATACTTGTACTAAGACGTACAAAACAAGCAACAACAAGACAGCCATTGTTCCTCGCTGACCTTATTTTTGAGCTACTTGTTGGGGTTCTCAAAAAGAAATAACTGTGTTAACATCCCTACATTCACTCAAACATCAATGATGTTAGGATTTTATAATCTGCAGCCTACTGGGGATTGTTAGTTGCCTTTTAATCATCACTCAACGATGCAGCTCCACAGAGCTTTATTTAACTCTTTGTTTTGGTTTAACCGAACATTTACTGGAAGTTATTAACCTTCCAGCAGTACAATGCACGGCTTTAAAGCAAACACACTCAAACCCACAGTACACACACCCACACCCTGCTGTGTACAGCTAACAGCTTAAGCTTCTGGCATTTTTCTCAGGAGTTGTTGCAAGTTTAAAGTAGAGTGAATATACAGCTTGTTCTTGTTACTAGGGCATCAGATAATGCTGCTTATATCTCATAACGATACTAGAGGTATTTATTTCTATTCTTATGAGACGCAACAGGGTTTGAATAGTCTACAGTACTAAACCAGGCGTGTCAATATTTGACACCTAGAGCAGGGACGTGCTATATTAAGCACAAAGTCATGCTAGGGACGAGCAGCAGGTGGTTGGATGGGTCAATAAGATGCAGGATCTTCCAGCAGGAAACAGACATTTGAGTAAATGGACCATAAATACCATAAATGCTTGGTTACAGTTACTAGAACTGTAACCAAGCATTTATGGTTGTTGTCATGAGGGCATTTCAGACATACAGTTACCATCTTTCTCACAGCATCAAAGTGCCGCTGCCAGCGGAATCAAATACAAAAAAAAAATAAAGTGAAACCGAATGTGCAGCACAGACATTTTTAACCAAGGCAAAGTAAGCGACTGCTTACGTATGAAACAAAACATGATGATGATTCCAGCAGCATTTAACAGCTCGGACACTTTGTTGTCAACAGATTACAACAAGCACAAACGTGCACATACATCCACCACCTCCCAACACATACACTCTTCTGCAGCAGAGCACACAGCTTAGTCATCTGTGAACCCTGATCTAAATTCAACTATCAATTAAATATTTACTGTGTCCTACGAGTTCTCGGAAGCAACTCTGTTGAAAACCTGCTCCACGTCTTTTTAGGTTTTGCATCATGAATTCTTGACGTTTCATCAAATGAATTGTATGAAATTCCCTGTGTGACCGTCCTTTGTCTCCTAAAGTGTAGTCAAAACTGCTCTGAACTATGTTTACTCCATTAACTAACTGAATGCTGTAGCTGTGGTGGATAGGTGCCAGTGTTGTACTGAGTTCTATTTTCAGTACAGTGGATGAACCTTTCATTTGTCTGGGTAATTTGGCCTCCAGCTCTTATCTTGTCTTAATGACATTAAAATGGACATTTTTCCATCGGTACTGTTTCTCTATTTCCTCTTTTGCTAAATGATTTCCTTTCTTTCAATCTTGCTTCTAACATTTTATTAAGATGGTCTGAGTCTTCTAGGACTTGAGAAACCAAATGAACAATGCGATATTGGTAATGTCTATTAATTAATCGTGTAAGTATCTGAGAACTGTGATGCAGTACAGACAATGAATGTAATATTTAGCCTTGACCCACACTGCTTCTGTACGCTTCCAGAAGAATGATAAGACGCATATTATTTATTTCTAAGATAAAATCAGCATGTTTTTTTCTGCAATGCATAAAACACTAAGTGATTAAATATTTTTTCCCATCTCTTGCTTGTCTCTGGCTCGGTGCAAATCACAATTTATTTGTCCACCATGTTTTTTTCATCTATCCTTGTCTCCATTAATTGTCAGAGCGGCTTGCCCATTTATCCTTCCCTGCTTAATAGAGACATAATTCTTTTATTTTGCAGCCATTAAATCATCTGTACACTCATCTATCTTCTTCTTCCATTCTTTTCCTCCAACAAGCTATTCTTTCTCCTTATCTTTCTCTGTACATCTAATGTTGTCTTATTTTATTAGTCACCAAATGTCCACATTGTTTTAAATTTCTGTGTTGTTTATTTTATCAGTGTCTAAGGTCTAAGGCCACAGATTTACATTGTGGAGCAGTTTTCAAAGCCCACTGAGTCAAGGTTGGACTTGACTTTTGTGAATTTAATTGTAGCTCTTATGTAGATGTGAAGCGGTTCTAGTTGTCATTGTGCATAAAAAGTGCTACATAAGTAAATAAACTGAACTTAAACTTTCAAAATATGATTCATATCTGTTTGTTGTCTTGATTTATTCACTGTCATTTCCTTATTCTCTAGCCTTACAAACCGCAGAGTGATTTCTACTTCTGCATGTACAAACAAATGTATCTTTAATTACAATGTGCATCCGCCCAGCACTGAGCAAAGTGCCCTTTTTATGCTGTTGGTGTTTTTATGAATTCGCTTGATTGTGAATCACAACTTAAAGACATTTTTTGGCGTCTTTGTCGTCATGTACAAAGAGCTGGATGTTTGCAGACAGATCAGATTATTCATTTATTTCCAGCCTGCATTTTTAAAGTGTTATGTTTTTTTTCAAAAGTGTAAATTGGAAATATAAAATCACGGCTATGACTCTCCAATGTGGTAGCTGTAACCTCAGGCTTAGAGTGCAGTTTCACCCCCCAAAAAAGTCAAAATCGTTTTACAGGCAATGGTATCTAGTCATGCAGGAAGTGTCAGTTTAATTTGCTGAGGTGCCACTGAGGAGGCTTCTGCTGCCATACCCAATCCAATAGAGGCGAGTAGAATTTCGTTTCAGGTGCTGGGTGGATGGCTGGATTGATGTGTGGTGTATTTGTGTGTGTGCACGTGTGTGGTGAAACACTGCAACCGCTGTCTCACTCAATCTCCTGTGTCACACACGGAAGCAGTCAGAATTAAATTATCTTTCATCACGGTGTTGGCACGTGAAAGCCAACCTTTAGCTGGAATGACAATAAATCAAATTATTCTCAAAATCTCCCTGTCATCTGTTAACTAATCGAATCTCGCAATGCTGACATGTATTTTAAAAGTATTTCTGACTCCTGCATGGATGCATATTAATACGTTTTTTTTCTCTAATCCACCACCGTGAATTCTACAGCGCTGCTACCTGCTGCTTCCAGCTTCCAACTGTCAATTTGAGGTTGGACTACTTTGCTTGTGCCAAGCCACTTCAGTCTTAGCTGAGATGAATTTTGAGTAAAACAAATGTGCAAGTAAAACAAATATTTCATTCTGAATATTACGTCTGTGAAGGTAAAAGCCTTGAGAAGAACATTCTATCCAAATTGTTTTTATAAATCAGTTAATTTTCATCTACTCTTAGCAAAAGGTACATATCAAAAACATAAGGGGAGGTGAATATTGGTTTGTATGGATGCTCACTGGCCCAGTGCACAGTAACTGTCACTGCTTCTGTTCATCATGTCCTCTGCTTTATGTAGCCTGTGTTCCAGTACAGTTTATTTGTTTTCCACCACACTTTCAGTACAATACCCTCTTTTGAGTGTAGTGCAGCATTTTAAACACCTTTATGGTTATATCTAGGCACTCATTGCACTTTAGGGAAACATCACAGTCTGGTTTATTAGAGGAAAAAGTCTTAAAGACTTCAGACACCAAAACCACAATCTGGCCTGCAAACAGGACTGTATGCAGCCTCCGGTGTGTGCAGTGGCACCTACCATCCGTCCTAACCACCATCATTCATTCGTTCACAAACGGGACCTCTGGAGAAAAATCCAGGCAGATTAGGTTTCATATAAACATAGTCGCTGTTGTGACAGATTCACGATTACATATTGTAACAGATAATGATAAATCCTTCTGTCTTTAACATTTAACTGTCTATTATATCGATATCCTGACTTCTGAGCATTCATTCCATCAAAAGAGCTGGTGGTGTGAGGGTTAAAATTCATCATTCATCCATTAAATTTGGGTTTAATTACTGTACTGTACATTGTAAATAACATCTGGTTGATGTGAGACATGTTTGGTTTGACATAACCATATTAGTTGGATATATGTGATTCTGAGACTTAGATGTTGAACTCTATTTACAAGTCAGGAAAATATAATTATGATAATTTCCGATTTGACATAAATGCAGCATTAGTCAGTCATTCATTACCTCATTCACTCAACCCCTCTTATTTGCTAAATGTCTCCCTCTTTCCCCCACTCACTCACTTATTTACTTCCACTCTCAGTCACCCGTGTCTTCCCTCCCTCGCTGACAACACCCTTATTGAGCGAAGGCAAGCTTTTTCCTCAACTGTTTAGTCTATTTATGTGCTATAATCCTGCAGCGTAAATGCTCGTGAGTAAGTCTCGCGCTCTTCACTGCTATTTAGCTCCTCTTTCCATTCACTCCAACTATCTGAGTGCGTCATCCTCCCATCTCTACACATAACATTGTCTGTGCCTGTCATTTCCATGTACACTATGGCACTTCATTCCCATACTTAAAAACATTCCTTGATTTCTTCACAATTACTGCTTGTTTACGAGCAGAATATGTATTCTGGTCTTTGTCAGTAAAGAAGACTTTGGAAAAAGGGAGTAAATTGGTGCCAACTGACAAAGCATAGCATGAAAGAGTTTCATTTAACAGCCATGGCTCAATCGAGGGTCCGGTGTGTGTGTGCAGCCGTGTACAGTACGTGCCCAATCATGTTTGTACATTTCTGCCAAATTAGCAGCTTGTGGAAACCATTAGTTGAGACACAGAAGCAGGGATGTGAAGGAGGCAGATGAATGGACTGCTGAGGCACCGGACAGAACCGCTTCACTTTATATTCGTCAAGCATTTGAGAAACAGCTTCTTTTTTGCTTTGCAGTAAATCCTGGTGACTGTTGTACATACTGTATCATGTAACCGTGTTGGACCAACTTCACTTTGAGTGGATGCCAAAGTGCGTCACGCACACTGAAGCACACCTGAGCACTGCCTCTGTCAAAGGCAATTTAAACTGCAAGGATGCTGAGGCAGATGCTCTGTTACACTTATATGACATTTGCTCTCATTTTATTTTTTTATATATATTTTGACACTTCTGCTCTTTCCTGACTCTTTCTTACACTATCATTTGTCTCTCTCTCTTCTCTTCCTCCCTTCATTTTTCCCTTCCTTGTTTCCTCCGTCCTTTTCTCTCCATTGTTATTTGCATCAAATCCTCTATGCTGTTCATTTCCCATCCTTTCTCCCTCTTCTTCTCCTCTTGGTCTCTTTATATTTTCTCCCTCCCCTTTCTCTCATCTGATAAGCAGCTATACTAGTTCTCTCACACTGGCAATATAACCAGGGTCATGCTCACTGCCCTTCACTGTCATCCTCTGGACTGACTTCAATTAGAGCTGCCACTTCCAAGCCGCTGACTGTGTGAGCGTTACTGTATGTGAGTGTCTACATTTCTTGGTCTGTTTGTTTGAATGACACTGAAGGAGTATCCTGCTTCTGCCCATCAACCTTAGTTAACATTAATCTCCCACATCCTGACACACCAAACACACACACACACACACACACACACACACACACACACACACACAGTACAGAAGCTCAATAACTTCCTACCTTCATAATAAAGTACACGATGAACATGTGTTCTATACAGTATATACCCAACATGATTCAAGAAAAGCAAAGAACACAAAACTATTTACAAAGAAGCTACAAACTGATTAGATTTTTTACAGTGTGGCTGCTAACTACCCACTCATCCCTTATTTTCTTCCTCTCTGACCCATTTCTTCTTCAACCTTTAGCTGATTGATCACTGAAATACACAGATTTATTGACTTACCTTTGCATATCTGGTGCACTGTATTCAGCCATGTATTAATTAATACCACAGTGTGTGTATATATCATGATAATTACCTTAGCATCAACTTAGCAGCTTGTTTTATGATGTAGGTTCAGCGTGACCTCATACCTTATGCTGCAGCCTAGTGTACACCACCCAGGAAATGCAGCTACACGTTCTGGCAATGCAAACCGGAACAACTGTAATTAGTCCACTAGCTTCTGTTGCAGATTGTACTGACCATGTCCTTCAATTACTTTCTTTTTTCTGACATTAATTAGCTCCAACATAACCCAACCAGTTTCAGTTGTCATTGTTTGTAGTGCACCAAATGAATGCAGTGGCAAAGAAACCCCACCGCCAAGTAATGTTTTCAAAATGCAATGCCAGAGCAACGCAGACACTAAGGAGAGTTCACAACGACGTAGGCCCCTGCGTAACCTGCAGCCTCTGTGTAGATTCAACACAGAAGCATAAATCAAGCTTAATGTGTTCAACGGAGATGAACAGACTTGTTTATTTCCCCAAAACAATAAATTCTTTAGAAAAAAAATTCTTTTCACTTTCTTTTCTTTATCGTACGCTATTTTCTTCTTTCTTATTTATATGATTTACGTCAGTTTAGACACTGATACCAACTCTTTCAGCAGAGGCCAGTTTCCCAAATGAGAAGTGCAGAATACAGATAAGAAAACAGAGCCTGCCATCCAAGACAGTTAACCGCATCTTCAACGCTATTGCTGACCAGCAGGGAGCATTCAAGTTATGGCTATTTTGCTCTTTCTCCGAGCCTGAAAACAAAGTGAGGAATGTTAAATCGTACTGTATTCATCACATCCTGTGGTGACCAGCTAGCAGTTCCCATAAAGTAGCAATGACCACAAGTAGTGCTTTGATCAAGTGCTGCGTAACCCTTGTTTTTTTTCTTTATTTCTCTTCCGAAGAATTAGCAGAAAATGAAAAGGAAAAACTAAATTAGTGACAAAAGGTAGAAAAATTTGGAAAAGTAATTTCAGCCATTTCAGCTGCAGGCAGCTTGTGCCCTGTCATCCAGATCCGTGCCCTGCAGCTCTGCACATAAATTCTTTCCTTCCCACTTGTACTTATTGTAACAGTCTTTTCAGAGAAAAAGTTCTTAGCGGCGTCCAGCAGTCCTTTCGTTGTGGTCCCACAACAATTCCAACATATGTAGTGATTCATTCTAGTGGTTTAACTGCTGGAAATGTAGCTGAAGAATATGTCCTCAGCAGGCTGACTGGTGTTTTCGACATGTTTTTTTGGAAAGAAAATGATTTTGACTTTACTATGCTACATTTTCATGACAGCTGTTTAGGATTGAATGTCCACTAAGTGTGAAAACATAGATGCCCTGACGTTTAGTACATAACACTGTATCCTGTAATCTTAAAAAGCAACTCAAACTCATCACTACTTCCAACAGACGTACAGAGCAGTTTGAGCCAGCTACAGGCATGTGTGTACTATTCCAACTTATTAATTTGAGTGTGGCATGCAAACGTGTCCAATACTCAATACTCAATAATCAATCACAACCTACTTTACAACCTGGCTTTTCTCAACTTTGCTCCAGTTCACACAGAGTTATTTAATGTCTAAGTATGAGGGTGTTTGTTGAATATTTTACAGAGTGAAATAAAGGTTTAAAAATGTGCATTGTCGATCTAGCCTGAACTAAAAAAGTAATATCTCAATCTGAATGTTAGACTTTTTCTTTTTCATTTTCCTTATAGGCTCACTCTACTTGAAGTGGTTCCTGCAGAGGCTGTACTGTCAGCTTGGGTTAGGCTCAGTGTGGGACTCCACCTAATTTGTCATCTAAAACTTAAGCTGACAGGGTAAAATGGCTTTCATAATGCACCATTTCATTTGGAGAAGGAACGATAGAGATGTTCGATGCTCTGCTTTGCAACTGTAAGTAACTCAACATGAGGCTGTGACCCTTGTGTTTCCTGACAGAGTCCATGTGTTATAAATCTATGTCTTTTATAATTAGAGTCTCTGCACTGGCCAAGTTGTGGGTTCATATATGCACGTGCAAGACAAAATGTCATGTGCATTATGTACATTTGTTTTAAGGACAAAATGGAGGATGTGCCTCCAAAGCAGTGGGGTCCTCGGGTTGCTCTAGTTAAGCCTGCAGCTATGCACTGTTGAGAGCGGTGTGCACAAAACCACACACACAGCCGGAGAGTCAGGCCTTGGCAGCCAGGGTTGCATCTCGTCTGGTGTGCTGCTGCTGCTGCCGCTGCTTAATAAATTAGTCTGACATCAGTGGAAGCCGGCAGTAAAAGGAGATGAAATACAAGTGTAATGCACGGAGACAAAAATAGTTGGCAAGAGAGAGAATTTCACAGTGATGGCGATGGAAGGAACACACGTACCTATTGCTACTTATCTGTTTATTTGTCTGTCTTTTTGACACGCCATACCTCTCTTCTCTATCTCAATAATTATTGCTGACATCCTCCTGAGTGCTGTGGGGAGAATGCATATTCATTGAGGAATGAGGTGGGTTTCCTGCTGAATGAGAATTTGCATACAGACCATGAATGCCTCATTTAAGTTAAGTAAATGTGTCATGTGTAAAAAGCGACACTGTGGAGCAGTCTTTGAGACGAGCATAGCTTTGTTTACATTCAGTTTCTCACTAAAGTGTGTATAATTTAAGGCCACAGCAGCATGATGATTAAATATTACAACACTGACTTTTTGGATCTTTGGAAACTCTGCAGTGTCGGGAATATCCAGAGGTTTTCTTGTGTTTTTATAGTGACACATTGTGACATGTTGTTGTCTGTAAGTGATAGTTTTCATTTAATTTATTTTACCACTGGTCACCAGCGTAGGAACTTTTAAAATCCCCCTTATAGTGGTTTTATATGTATATAGAAAATAAAAAAAACCTTGTTTGCTATAAAGACAAATTAAAAAAATAATAATCTAATCATGGAGTCAGATTGCATGATTAAACTCATAGCACTGGGACATAATTCAGTGTTAGTTATGTACCATTATTTTTATCGTATCTTTCTATAAAATTATCTGTTATCTTAAATGAACGATGACCAGAAAAAAAAACTATGACCAGAAACATTAAGTTGATCAACAGATTTTGGGAATCTGTTTATTTTAATATGTCTCGTTGTCTCTTGAATATCAATCAATCAGTTTCAGTGGAATCCAGCTACAACATATGTAACATTACTTCTCCTTTGTCTTTTCAGCAAACCTCGTTTTTTCCACACCCCTGTGACCTCCACCCATTCCTTATCCTCCCCACTCTCCAATTAATTTCCACTTGTGCCTTGCCTGCTCCCTCCATATGTTCTGTGTCTCGTCCTCCAACCTTATTTCCTGCTATCACTCCTCCAATCAATCTGCTTTCAATCACCTCGCCAGGTGAAGATATTCCAAGCACCTATCCAGGTTAAAATTATTGACACGAGTGAAACAAGCTCCACTGGCATCTGCTGATAGCAATCTCTTTCTCTGTCTCTGTAGTACCACTTGTTCTACCTCTGGCGGTCACATTCTCCGTTGTTTATACAGACACTAACACACACTGTACAATCTCTCTCTCTCTCTCTCTCTCTCTCTCTCTCTCTCTCTCTCTCTCTCTCTCTCTCACACACACTTGTCACCATCCTAATCATTGTGACCCATATAGAAATAAGCATGATGCACCTGCTCAGTGGATCAAAGAGCAGATGAGACAGTGATGAGCTTCCTTTACAAACAGAAATGACTACAACCGTTTGGAAAGACGAGGTGGCAGTAAAACGGTTTTCTTTCCTGCATTATGGCCATTGTGCAGTGGCTCCTTTAATGCTAACTGATCACTTTGTCCTAAATGCAGCAATTACCTGTATTTTAAAAAGGCTTAGCTGACTATTTTACAGTGAAGAGGGAGAAAAAATCAATGCATGAGGAAGTATGGGCAGGAGTTACCAGTTTGCTATGAAGCCCACTTCTAATAATTAATGCTACTGATTGATTGGCCTTCCCCAATAGTCTTTAGTGTGTTAAACATGGAGCTACCTGGTCAATGCAGTGTCCTTTTAGTTGGGCCACCGGTCTACTTTCAAAAAGCTAACCATTGATTTGGGTGTTATCTCTGTGCTATAATACAATAACACATTTGGGCCATAGTATGTTTTAAATTGTCATTCAAGGATGAAGGGTTGTAATAGAAAAAAGAGTCACAGGATGTCCACACAGTCAGAATGAGGCCCAGGATCTGAACATAGGAACTATGTGTGCTAAAGCTACCATTTGTTCACGTGTGGATTTATAGGATTTTTTAGGATAATTGGAATGATTAACATTTAGAAAAAGCTTTGAAAAGGAATATATTGTAATGTAATGTTACATATACTATGTGGCGCTTTAATTGATGGTGAATCATGCGGAAGTGGGAAAAGATAGAAAACGTCAGATTTATTAACCTGCTGCTTTTTTAAAAGAATAAATGAATTAACATCAGCAGATTTTCAAGGAGGCGGTTGGGGATAATGGCAGACATACCAAAGCACAGATACTATGAAAAAAACGACAGCCAATCTGTGGTAAGGTTTAGCAACAGAGGCATTGTGGTTTTGCTTAATTTACTATGTAAACTAGTTGTGTGTGAGTCACTTTACAGTTTCTGTATGAAACCAGGAAATATCTTTTCCTAACCTAAACATGACCATGAAACGTAAATAAATACCATAATAACTGGTATTAGAACTATTGGACTGAAAGATCAGCTATTTGAATGTGTAACAAAGTTTTACAATACTTGAAACACACTGAAAAAAATATATGTGCAATGTCCTTATTGCCTTAATAGAAAGTATAATCTAGTCACAGTTATGTTACATTTATTTGATACTGTGCTTTAATTGAATATAAACCAAATTTCTGTTATTATGTGTGTTTTCCTCATGATTATTATGAACTAAACTGAAAAAAGACAAGACTGAAATTATTCTATTTGGGCCTCAAAACCACAGAGACACCCTATCTAATCATATTACTTCCCTAGATG
>JAUYWH010000007.1:19166523-19178137 GCA_034779795.1 Ctenopoma multispine
GAGGTTTCTTCCGTTAAAGGGAGTTTTTCCTCTCCACTGTTGCCTTACGTGCTTGCTCAAGTGGGACTGTTGGGTTTACATTACTCTGTATATATTTATATAATGTGTAAGGTCTTAAACCTTAAACTGTAAAGTGCCTTGAGATGACTTCTGTTGTGAATTGGCGCTATATAAATAAAGTTGAATTTAATTTAATTGAATGAATTTCCATTTTATTTCTCTCACTGTGTGAGAAAAAGAAACTAAACTAGGATTCCTGTGTTCAGAATATTGGTGAAGCTCTCAAGAGTTTCCTGCAACGTTTCATGAAGTGGAAAAGAATTTGCTGCAGTTTGTCAAAGCCTGTACAACATGTACCCTGCGCCTCTTCAGCCCTCTTGTTATCTCTGGACACTTTAGTTATAGTAAGACACATGGTGACGTTACTGAACACAGACCCAGCATATACTAAGTGAACATGGATAAAAGGGGAGGAAAGTGAGAAAGACACAGTGAGGCAGCACAGACACGCTGGGCTGTAAGTCTATTACACAGCACGCTGCTGTCCAAATGGAACATCACCATACTTTGACTGGAAGGTTCTGAGCAGATCTGACAGCACGGAAGAGCAGCGCTTCATTGGTAAACTCATAAAACCTCCTTACTGTCTCACTCATACACATACACAGGTGCTGCATGTATATACAGTACACACATGGAAGCACAGCTCAGTCGGTGTTTTTTTCTTTTAACAGAACAGGCACCAGCATCTAAATGGATTCCCCCCACCACCACCCCACTCTCTGAATCAACAGTGAAATCTAATTTTTCTTGCTGACATATCAGACACGTGCAACCTTTAATCCACATAATGGCCAGGAAAGGTTGGGACAGGGTTAATAGACTTGAGATGTAGCCAGAGGCCATAAATAACCTTGATGTAAATTGATCATGTAAATTTGATCCTGTACTAGCAAAGAAAACAACATAAACAGAGGTGTTAAAATCTGTGGACACCACTTTGGCACTGGGCCAGTCGGGAAACTCCTTGTCTGGTATTATTAAACGTTGCACTTTTTGTGTATTTTACGTTGGTGCGTATATAAATCAAGACGTAAGTAACTATGCAAAGCTGCAAAAAGCTTAACAAATAGGTTTTACAGCTAATTAGTCACCATATCACGTTAGTGCAACCTTTGTAGAAAAAGTGGTTGGTGTGTCTGTGTGTGCGTCCAGATTCACTCTACAAGTAAACTGACGGTTCATGAACCTTGATGCTCCCCTACAGCACACAAACACCTCTGCATTTTTTCACTTCCCCTGTCATAGAGACACCTTTGCCTATTCACATTTCTTTAAAGCCTGTGTTCCCCCCAAACCTATGTTTTTGTGTTTATCCAGACAAGCTCAGCCCGTTTCAGTGCAGGACTCTGTTACTGCTTTTCATACTCACACACAAAGTGTACTTGAGCTCCATTGCAAGCCTCTTAGTTGAGAAAATGAAAAAAAAGCACATTCAAAGCAATGAAAGCAACATGGCACATCAAAACGAAACTGCAAAGCTTCCATTCAGCCCCACAAAGACGGCAAGCTTGTAGAGACACTGAACATTTCAGCACTAAGGACAGTGCCGCTGCAATGAGTCACTAAAAGCATTTTACTGTGGCCTGCAGGAAAGAATTACAGACACAATGGTCAGTTCAGGTGGTACAATAATTGTAACATGTCACGTGTCTGTAGAAGACAGATTGAAATGAATAGGTCAGTTACTGGAATCCAGATTTGCTGGTTGAAAAGAAAACATTTTGAAAGTGTCAGTTGATGTACATCTTTTTAAATGTCCCTGTTTCTAGAGTTCATCTTGTGAATGTTGGTCAGGCTCATACAGTAGGCGAACATGTGCCATGTGGTGTCTAAAAACAGATGGTACCCCTTCCAAACATATCTTTCACTTTAGTTCTGTGAAGGTAACTAGCTCACTTCTCTTATTTGTACTTTCTATTCCCTCTACTGCTTCTCTATCTACATCTCCCTCTTAACCTTTCTGTATTTTTACTCCCTCCTCCCCCTCTTCCTCCCTCCAAGTGGAAATGAAGCTCAAACAGGAGGTGTGATATCTGCATTTTCTGAGACAAAGAGGCCATATTTGCTAAGCACTTAGCTCTGAGAAGAAATTCCACAGTGCCATACGGTACTTTTAAAGAGCTTTGGTTGGCTTTCCTTCACACTGTAATTACTTCATGCTGTTTGACCACAATGACGACTGAACGCTATGCAGCGTCCCCTCAGCGTCTTTAAGTCTCTGCAGCTACAGGCAGCAGTTGGGAAGGTGTCATAAATAATCTGTTCCATCAGTCTTGGTGGGTCCAACTTAAACACAAGCAAAGTTTGTTTATGAGTCTGAAAGTTTTTTTTTTCATTACTTTCATTACATTTTAAATCGTACATAAGTTATAAAACCTTTTTTTGCAACACCTATGTTGCCTCCTCTAAATAACCCACTCCTTGGTAACTTTATGCCTTCAGAGAAATACACAGTACTGTACATGGTGTTTTCTTAGCAACTGTTTCGTGTGGGAATAAGAAAAATGAACTATTTTTATTTTTCACACTCGTCATGTGTTTCCCAGTGGTATACAGAGAAGACAGATGTTCATTCTCATTAAAATGTCTTATCCTCACGGGTAGAACAAATTTAGCCATGAGTCTATCATTTGGAACAGTTGTTTATTAATACGCTTTGACTACCTAAACTTTACCTGCCTCTGTTCCCTGGCAGTTGACAATTCTCTCTGCAAAGTTTGGTAAAATCCAAATGCCCTTGCTTTAAGTGTATGTGTAGGTGGTGTGTTGGATATAGTTGGATAGAGTTTTAATAACTGGTTTTGAATAGGAACAGGAAGCTGAGGTCAGTTATTACACTGAATCAGACAGGAAGGGGTTAAATGTGAGCATGCATATTACGTAAAGTATGTGCTAATTTTATGCGACAGTTGTTGGTTAATGAAATTGCACAAGCGATTGTTAGTGAGTGGGTGCTGATATTATGATTGCACATCCATTGTAAAGGGCTGGGGAAAATGCTAATGGTCTGTTAGCATGCCCATTTAGATTAGCTGATAATGATGCTAAATCTGATGATGGCGAGACTAATGAATATGACTGTAAAAAAAAGGAGACTGCTTAACATGTCTGTTTAATGTGAATGTCAAACAGTATTTTATCTAATATCTTGACACACAAAAATCTCTGGTCACTTAAATGCTCATTTATCAGTATTACTTCACTGGATCCAGAATAATTTATTAATTATTAATATAATTCCTGATTTCTGTTATTTTGCTGTCTGTATTAAGGAAATAGGAAACAGGCTATGTGGGCACGAAGCTGGGACTAGTTGATTGTGGACTGAGACTGGTGAGAAGGTGAGCACAGGGTTCAGGTGATTGAGACAAGGAGGAAAGTCCAAGGATGTCTTGTGGGCAGGTGGAGAGGGATAGGAGACGACACCATCTCAGAGATGGCAGCAACAGTTGCTATCTGAATCTGTTTTTTTAAGTAGTGCAAAAAGTCTACATTACATCACCACAGAATAATATATGAAAATCATGTTGTTTTATTTTTTAAAATAAATACTTAATTGCCTTAAATTAAATTAAGTTACAAACATATAATAATATTCGTATATAAACATATTTAACATGTGCTCAGAATTACGTTTGTTTGGTGCGGTTGGAGTCATTTTGGCTGGTAATATCCGTTATCATTTTTGTAATAAAAATCAAGAAGAGGTGGAGAGAGCATCTCATCAAACTCTAAATCAGTCAGCAAATGAATCATTTATGCTTTGAAAGCTTCTAAAAAGACACAGGAGTCTACCAAGGTGACCTAATATAACGTCACTGGTAGAACTGGTCATTTCCGTCACGGTATTTAAGACTCGCTAGGCCATTCTGTCAGGAAGCTATGGGCGTGGGCTGAACAGTGAGGTCCTGTGGCTGTGTTGGAAATTCACTTCTAGTCCCTTGTTTCGTTTTGGATAAATTCTATCCAGCCCCATTATCGGGTTCACCGGGCAAACACGACATGTTTTCTTCACAGCTCAACAGTTCTGCTTCCACCAGTTTTCTGGTACACTAAGCATGTTTTATTTTCTTCCACATACTGTAATGTTTCCCAAAAAATAAATGGAGGATTTGACAAGAAAACATAAAAAACAAGGCTTTTAAATGATGTGACAGCACCATACATTATGTCATACAACAAATAATTTTGCTCTGACCCTTTTTATGTACATCTGGTAAAGTTCATTTTAATAGCCACCCTGCGCTATTGCTAATGCTGACATTTGCATTAAGTTTCTAGCTATGTCTTTTAGTGTAAAAGTTCATATGTGCCCACAGTGATAAGAATATATGTATAGTGCTGCAAGAATCTTCCTATAACTAGTTTTATAAGGTCAGAGTCTGTAGCAATGACAGAGAGGGAGACTTACAAGTGTAACAGCAATAATAGCATTCATTCTAAAAAAAAGTAATGTAAAACTTTTCTAAAACCACACACTGACTTGACACTGACCGCAGTAAGACCCTTCTAGATCTAATTAGTGAGAGGGAGCAAGTAGACGTTGAGGAGAGTTAAGGGAAAAATGTAGTGGTACCCATTAAACCATGCCCTGACATGAGGATGAGCACCTAATTGTAGACGTGTACCCGTCAAGGGGTAGATCTTTTTTCTTTATGCTTTTAAATTTTATTTGTTTTCTTGTGCACCCAATTATTAAAATATAGAGTGCAGAGAAACAGAGAGCAAGCCCAGTGAATCCATGTCTATCTTCACCTATCTAATTATGGATACTCACTGAAGAAACGTCCCAAACAGAATAAAACTATTTCAGCTGCCCAATTTACTATGAAAGAAAAACTGTCAGTTCCCTGAGAGTGAAGCTGATGTGAAGCACGGCGAGGTGGATGAAGGTTTGACTGAGGCCCTCAAATGGAGACAGTGCTCACATGTGATTAGATGAGACAGGATCTTGCTCAGTAGTCGACAGGTGCATGTGTGTGCATGGATTTTCTGCGGCGCTCTCTCCGAAGCATTGCCCTCAAGACACATTGCATTAGCACATAGCCTAAATGCCACATTAATGCTGATGCTTCAGTGAGCGCTGTGTGATTCAAATGAGAGAATATTAGATTTGGAGGTGCTCCAGCAACCTGCCAGAGGATCTGAGAGTAGCTTAGAGTTTATTCAAGCAATCTTACAACCTGGCTTTTCATCTTGGGTTTTGGAGTTTGGTGTGCATTAGTCCTATAGTTTTCTATTTCATTTCTTAGAAGTTGCACATAGTGAAAACTCTTATGAATTGTAAAAACGTAGGGCTGGCACACCAAGACATTGTATGTAAATACTGACCTAAGTACAGGATTTTGTCTCACACTCCTGGCCGTGAGACAAAAAGGTATTGGTCATACACATACTGGCATAAAACTGCAATTAGACAGAAAATGCAACCTTATCTCCACAAGATTCATTCATTTTGGATGCAGTCACAGTTTTCCCATCAGTTCTCCTTCACTGCACAGATATGTTTGCTGTGTCACCAAATTCTGAGCAGGTATCCACACATGGTATTCGTACATAAATTCTCCAGTGTGTGAAAGAATGAATGGATGAATGCAGAGTGTCGTACCTTCATTCATGTGTCATGCAGCAGCAGGTACAAGGGTTTATAAGACAGCAGGTTCAGAGGCAAGAGAGAACAGTGTGGTAGTGTATATACATGTCAAACACGTAACACTACGTATACAGTCAACTAGACAATTTACACATAACACCCTCATTCATTTGTAAGAACAAAAACTACACTGTGTAAATTATCTGATAAGTAAACATATACTGTAATCTACATTTATATGACATAGCAAGCTTTTTGTAATACCCATCATCCATTTTCTGGAAATAACAAAAAAGTATAAAAAAAATAAAAGTGGCAATAAAAATACAAAATGTGTTTCATTCCCAGCATCACAGGAGACAGTTTGTCCTCCCCTGGAACTGAATGAAAGCGTCAGGTTCCCACAGCCAAAGGCAGGATACCAAATTTTAACTGAGCACAGATAGACCTCTGGGCTCCAGTCAGGATAAAGCCATTCTGCTCAGGATGATACATCTTCTTAATAACACTGTATGTTCTCCGTTTTAGTTTGCTTATAATTTTTTCTAACAATTTGTCTTTGGTAAAATAAAGACTACACGGCAGATGATTTCTAAATATATACTAGAAACCAAACTTGGTGGATAATTATTTAGTCTTGTCCAGCATATCAATTTAACATATTGCACAATCGCAGCATGTAACCTGCCTAACTTCACTTGACTCTCATTCCATTTGCATCACATGACAGTTTTGGGGCCATATTATGCACATCTAGAAAACAATAACTTATCACATATCAAGTTATGCATTTGATCACATTTTGGTTGTTTAAAACAACTCGACATCACTGCAGCATAATGTACATTATGTAATGTAACATAATGTTGTGTACATACAGCACAGCTTCACATGTAATAGTCAAGCTGTTTGGTCTCAGTAATCTTTGTTGAATCAAGATTCATTGGTTCGCCTTGGGAAACATTTCCTGTGGTTGAAGACATTTCAGTATTGCAGGAGATGATAGGAAAAAATTGAGAAATGCGGCCCTGTCATGACTGATTGCTTTCTGTTCGTTCTGAACTGGAGGGAAATGAAAAAAGCAAAAACAGCTGAAGATGGTAAATTCCAAGACACCATTATCAGCGAGTGCAGGACATGAGCATCTTCCTGGATTATTTAAACTAAAAAGCAACAGGCACTCTAATTAAAGCAGAAATGAACGCTGTGTTATTGGAGACTATAACACTAGAGAGACTGAAGAGTCCGTCAGATTGGACTTAGTGAACTGCAACACATCTGATGTGAAATTTATTTCAGAAAAAAAAACACTAACGAACTAGTAGCCCAAATCCGCTGCTAGCAGAGGCCTCAAATGAAAGCAATAAAGTAAAACTTCTGAAGCTGTGAAAATGCCAGGTTTGAATCCCAGACAACTCTCCCAAGGTCAACTAGAGGACATGTTAGAGCTCACATTTAAATACCACCTTCTGCACAAGATTAGACCAAATTGGAATCAGAGTTGTCTCAAAACTGTATAGGTCTGTGAGTGAAAGGTAATAATTAAGCACTTTGTTAAATGCATCAAATTAATAGCAGAGACAAATATGACTGAGAGAAAGACATCAAATTAAAGACAGATGCGGGAATTCAAGCACGACTCAACGTTTAGCACCAAGCTTGCAGGCTTGGCCCAGCCCACAGTTTGTATCATGAGCTTGACAAGTCTGCTTTCAGCTACAGTATGCTGCATCGAATCATTTACAGCAGGTCTTCTCCTTCCCCCCCCCCGATACGTTCACTTCTAATTAGGACACGATTAATCTTAGATTTGCAAGTTCTAGCAGCAGCGTTCTTGATTAATGCATTAATGCCTTACATTAATACTTGTTTGGTTGATGTGTGTATGTTTATTGCTTGATGTTTTTCCCCACTCAGGCACTGGCAACATACTGTATATTTAACATATGCCTCAAATGAGACCATCCTCTCTGCTCTAACAAGAGCTGTATATCCAAATTCTGAAATGTAATTCCTCTCAGTCACAAAGATCCAGTGTTCTCAAAATGATGAAGAACACATAGGTGAGCTAGACTGCTGCACAGAGTGACATGTTCCTGCATGAGCTCGTATGTATGAACATCGTAGTTCATACACTGATGGAGAAATATGGCAACGTTATCAATTTGATATTCAGTTTCCAGAGCTATAAAGTGTAGAAAAGTGAAGGGGTTCAATTCTACGCGACTCAAATTATTATGGTAATGATTTGCGTGTTTATGTTAAGTGCTGTAGACAGGTCGGATAAGGTTGATAAGACCTTCTTATTGTTTAACAGAACACTTGCTGTGTTGAATATTCGAGTATTTGATATTTGTGTTATATCTGTTCTAAATCTATCATAAGACAACAATCAATTGGTGTGAAACTATATTCAGTAACAGTCATTTGGAGGCACTGGTCAGCTTAATTGTCATCACTGTGTCAGAAGATAGAACCATAAAACCAACAAGGCACATTAGAGAAGCTAACTTGTCAGGAAATTGATCGTACAACACCGACTCTGAAAATGAAAAGATGCAGATGAAAAGTTTGGATTGACATTCTTTCAGATGTTGTCTGCTGCAGAGACAGCAGTTTTCTGAAATGAAGGTGATATTCCAAATGAATACAGTGTTTATTGACACAGTATGTCTTCAGCTCATAACAAATGCAATACAAGTGCATTCCAATCCCTTACCAACCTAATAGAAAAGCATCAATAACAACATGGAAGAACCCTTTTATGAATCGATCGATCTCTGAGCCGTTTTACAGCAAAGAGGAAGCACAGCTCAAAAACCTTGAAAAAACTGACAACAAACTGAATCCCATTAAGTCAATAGTCACACCATGTGCACATCTGCATCTGGTATTTCACTGTTTGTCTGCACAATCCCCTCCTGCAGGTTGTCTCAGAACACCTCCTTCACAACAAAGCTGCCAACTTTCTGCAGGTTTCTATTACTTTTAGTTTTTTTTTCTCTCAGACTCCAATCAGAAAAAAATCATCATTAAAATTCATTTAAAGAAAAAAAATTTATTTTTTTCTCTTGGTGATGGTTTTCATTTGTTTGACAGATGCAAAGACTTCACTACCATGTGAGCATTGAATGCTGCGTGAAGTTAACCAGGAACTTAACTTTCACATTCTGTGTAATGTTTTTAATAAAAACTAAATAATACCTACATATAAATGTAGGTATTATTGTAATCCTTGTATAAAATGATTGACAGACAAAGTTGTTATCTTGGTTCTTATTCAGAACAAATTGGCTGTTTCTCTTCATCAAACCCAATGAAAAGTTTAAACAACAAAAAGTGTCTGAGGGTCTGTATGAATGGCTCAGTGAGTGGAAGCTGTGCTGAGCATGAGAAGCAAACAGACACTGACCCACTCACACTTGCTTATAAAGGGCTGCAGGACAGGTGAGCAGAATTCTTCCTGATGACCCTGAAACTCCATCAAAGAACTATAGGTGGATTCCAATTCCCTTAATTGCATCCATGTTTCCCTCACCGTTCCTTTTGTCTTAGTCCCTCCTACTGAAGATGCATAATATAATATGCAACAGTTTTCACTTCATTCTCGGTGGTCTAGCAAAGAACAATATGGATTTATTTCGAGCTTGTCATTTCAAGTGAGCTGTGAGTGCTCTCCTCACATGAACCCTTCCAACCCCTGGATAAATGTAATATTCTGTCAGCTCTCAACGTTGTATGCTTCCCATCTTCCCATGACAGGTGTTTCTGAAAGCGAGTTTGTTGTTGTGTTGTAATACTTTTTTATCTATAGTTCATAATGTGCAGGCTTTCGAGTCTCAAAACTGAGAGAGTCATTTGTACCAGCGGCCCCTGCAGACTGTCCACTGATCATGTTTCCAGCTGCCATCAGACAACTGATGGAAGGTGGTTTATGACTTAGATGTTAAAAAAATACTGGATGATAATATTGCAGTATATTAGTCCCCAATACGCAGTACTGCACATGTACTGCAGTCAAGCTTAAACAATGATGCATCCTACAAATGCTGTTTAGTAGCATCTTTCCTACAACCTTCTTCTCTTTAGGTGTCTGCTTCTTTCAAACTTCATTCCCAGTTTAATAGCACAGGTTACACCTAGTCCAGCAAAGTCCAAGAAGAGCCTGTTTGGAGCCTCCAGAACCCTCTATCGAGAAACACTAAAGACATTATTAAACTTCTTTCACAGCCTGTGTGTCTCTGATGAAGAGTAAACTGAACGTCATGTGTAAAATTGGTGTTGTGCCCCCTTTAAATCTTGGTTTTTCGTACTGCAAATGAAAATAAAGGGGTGGGGGGTATTCTCACTCTCTTTTCATATTAATGGGTGCAACTATCCTCCATAGAAGGAGAGTGGGGGCAAGGAAAAGAGGACAAAGAGGTGGAAGTGGCGAGGGACTTTCATCAGGGTTGAAGAGCAAAGATTAATCTTGTTGTCAAGGATGGGTGGCAACGTGAGGCACACAGCACTTCTATCTCTGCTCTGACTGCTCTGTTTGGCCTTGATCCCCTCCCCACAGAGGTGGAGGGGGAGGAGGGGGATGGGGGGGGGGTGCAGAAAATAAAAAGCTTCCAGGCAGATTCCCCCCATCTGATCCCCACATGCAGAATTTCATCTGGACAGGATGGCGGTGCACGCTGTTTCAGTGATGGAGGGAAAAACAGAATAGAGGTGGGGTGATGTAAAATGCATAGTGTGATAACTGATAGGCACCTAAATAATATATTCATTGGCTCCACAACTTCTTTAGCCTCCCCTTTCTTTCATTTTTATATCTCCTTCCAAATCAATCCGTCCAGCTTTTACAACTTTTAATTTCTGTAAGGTGAATTTCTCTATAATACAATAACCATCATCCTTTTTCATCATCCAAAATTGCTGTAAGACCCATTGCAGTACGCCAATCTGGCATGTGGGAGTCATGGGCTTAGTTAGCTGAACAACAAATGTTTTATATGCAAAAAAACAAAGACAATAATGTAAAATTTCAACAAAAGGTTTTAACTTCACCAAAAACATCGCGTTTTACAGAATCTCTTCATGTTCAGTTTCATAGAAACATCTCCTTCAAACACATAAACAGACACATAAGTAAACCCACAACGAGGTTTCTCAACCCGTCTGATGTTCAAAGTGTTCTCAAGTGTATCCTGTCAAATCAGATCCAGTCATAACAGGATTCCTTGTTTACATCAGCTGATCAAAGACTGTTCTGATGCCTGTGCATATTTTATCTTTGTATTGGTTTTTCTTTTGAACATTATTTTTACTGGTCACCGTGTCCACAGAGGGTTAACAAGTCAGTCACACTTTGGGTGGATCCGTCTTAAAAGTCTGTCATTAGCTCCAGATTATCTATTTCTCATGACAGTTAAATGATTTTAGTGACACGAGTTAGTGCCAAGGCTGAGATTCAGATTTATGAACGGTCGCTCCAGCATCCGTGTGTCTCAGGAACCTTATTTTTTTTACCTATGGAAAACACTTTTCATTTGATTTGTAATTTACTGACACTCTCTCTTTCCTTTGTACCATTCTCAAATTCTAAAGTGGCCTTACTCTTTAGATCCTCTTTGTTTAGCTTATTTTATTTCATATGTTTTCACCACCGCCCCGTGTACTCTCTTTATAGCCATCTCTCTTCCCAAATCCTCAGTGAGTGGGGAGGTGTAGAATTCACCTATAAAGAAATATCCAACAGCAACGGGGTGGAAACTTCCATTAGGCTGCTTTTGAGTCCTCCCATCACAGTAGATGTGCAAAGCTGCAGCTCTGTGGGCATTTGGTTTGGCCTGCACATAACACATGCTCACAGCAACACACAACAGCAGCTTGCAGCAGGGGCACACACACACACACACACACACACACACACACACACACACACACACACACACACACACACACACACACACA
>JAUYWH010000007.1:19178382-19188474 GCA_034779795.1 Ctenopoma multispine
GTGTGTGTGTGTGTGTGTGTGTGTGTGTGTGTGTGTGTGTGTGTGTGTGTGTGCGTGTGTGTGTGTGTGTGCGTGTGTACGTGTGCACTGTAGCATGTGTCTGAGTGGCGGTCGTGTCTGATTCAGTCATTTGAATCGGTTGCGATGTTGACAAAAACACAGTACAAAAACAGTGCATTACCATAGCAGGGTGCAATTTCCAGTTCATTGAAGCTCAGTGATGCTTTACTGGGGAACAACAGCCTGAAACCTTTGCTGCTATTCTTCTAGCTTGTCTGTATGTAGACGTTTTCAACACCTTATTAAAGTACTGCCAGACAAGTCTGCAGAGTCTTGGCTGCAGTTTATACTGGATTGATGCTGGTGGCTATGTCTCAGCCAGTGATTGAGATGATGGCAATGCATAAGAATTTCTTTGGGCCACTGAGCTAAGCTTCTGCTCATACTTGCAAAATCACAATAACTGACAAAACCATAAGTTTCACATGCATTTTTTGCAGTTCCCTTATTATTATTGTGGGGTATTGTTGTGTCATACAATGTAGTGTGATACTGCACCAGTGACACACACTCATGTAGAGTGTTACTCATCCTGACTCTGCAAAAAGTCAAGTTGTACTACATATCAGTCCAAACTGTAGTTGACTGTTCACTGTCCTATATTTTTGGTTTCATACGGTGCCTTTAATAAAATAATAATGTCATCTTGTCTCTTAAACTTGAAGTCATTTGAGGCACTGTTTCCATTCATCCCTTCAAAAGTATGATAGTACGCTGTTGTCACAGAAATCGTTCAATGTTTAAAAATCTTCACTTGTTATAGTATCCGTAAACTTACACAACTTCTTTAGTGCTTTGTTGTCACGTCTGCGCTCTGTGACATTGTTTGATTTCCAGCAACGATCAACGTGACAAATCATCCTTCATCCCAACCAATGCACTGATCCTCTCTATTTCTGACTGATGTGTTCTCTTCCTGCTAATGTCAGAAATCTTAAATCTACAGTCTAGTGAGCGCTTGAAAATACAGTACGCTTTAGGTATATTTACAGCAGAAAGTGAGCACTCTGAATGTCACACAGTAACACACACAACTCTGATTTGACTCAAAGCTGTAGCTGTTAAGCATGGCCGGTCCTGGTTTCAGGTGGTCCTAGCTGATCAGGTAGCCAGTAGTTGCTTTTTCTGTAAATATAAACTCTTTACATAAGGTCTAACAACCTTTAGACTGTGTTTGACCAAACACTGACACCTAAAATAGAAAACCTAATCCCAGAGAAATGTTGAGTAGGTTCATAAGATGCGTCAGCAGGCTATGATTCAGGTAACAAATCTGCATCACTTAAAAATAAAACCTTGTTTTCTATCATTCAGGGACAATCAGGGTAATCCAGGGACAATACGTTTGACTGAAGCCATGCACTCTGAGGATCTATAGGAAAATATGAAAGGAATATGATTAATGCAACCCTTCATCTCACCTGCTACTGTCTACGTAAGATGTGATTTTGTTGTGTTTGTGGCATCAAGCTCTCAGCTAACTGAGATCTTTGCAAAACAACTCCATGTTTCCCATTTAGGTGGAAAAGCTTCCCTTTCTCCTCACTTTAAAGCTTAAAGCATGGAGTGTTCAGGTCCACAGCTATGACTGTCCTAAAACTGTAGATGTGTTTTTCATTGGCAAGACTCTCGTCAGCCAAATAAGATTGCTACAACTTGCCGTATCTAAGGCCACTTTAGCAAAGCTGGGAAAATAAACATTGTGAAATCAAAGATTTTATGCTCCAAATCAGGGACTACAGCTTCTCTTCAGTGGGATGTACAAGAGATTCCATGACCTATCCCTGTCAGACAATGGGTAGCTGTGATTTCACAACAGTAAATAATACAGCATGATGCCAGCCCATAGCATGAGTCTATAAGTAAGATGTGATCAAACAAACTTACCTGTTGGGTAGCCAGCAGAAATACAGTGTTTGGAGAGAGAAACCATGCAGTCAAGGCCCGGCAGTGCAGAAGGAAGTGACAGAGAGGAAAAAGAAAGAAGAGGGAAAAAGTCAGGCAGAACAAAAACCTTTGGAAATAAATAATTGACGACATTCTTTTTATGTCTGGCCTCAACAAAGATGGTTCTTAAAATGCCATTTGGGCAGGAATATTGAAAAGAAAGAAACACTTCTCAGTATAAATTATTGAAGAGGTGTGTGATTGTCTCAGCAGTGGTGAGGGCAAGAAGCAAGCTGAAGCGATCCTTCCTTACCCAGGCAGAATAGCCAAGCAGGAATTGGCTGCCACATTGCTAGACTTGATGCTGAGGTGTGTGAGGATGCTTCATTGCTTGAACACATGCAAAATCTGTCAAAAATATTGGTTCATTATGACCCCACGCAAGAGTGAAGTAGGACCGACTGCATACAAAGCAGCTCCCTACAGTGGCATACATCAAGTTAACCAGCCATTCATTATGTATGCCGGCTCCTGGAGAGCTGGAATTACCCTTATATTCAGGGCTCTCTAATGTGCAAATGAGACAGAGGGAACAGGGCAGTTGCACAAAAGTAGTGACTTGGTTTGATGTCATTGCTCTTTTATCAGCTATACTTAATCACATTTTCTTTTACCAATTCTACAAGTTTTATTCCACGTGCATCCATCATCACAATCGACACTAATTGTGAACCCCGAATAGATGTTGGACTTTCAGATGTGATACAGTTGCTAAACCAGCTTGGTCCACAACTATTACAGCCATAATAATGTACAAAAATATGGCAAATACATAATAATAACTTCTGCACATGCAAAGGTCAGAGACAGGAGGCCGAGTTGGAGGTGGCAGAGCTGAAGGTGTTAAGATTCTCACTGGGAGTGACCAGGATGGACAGAAATAGAAATGAGTACATCAGAGGGACAGATCAGGTTGAGCAGTTTGGAAACAAAGTTAGAGAGATTGAGATGGTTTGGACATGTACAGATGAGGGATAGTGAATATACTGGACAAAGGATGTTGAGTATGGAGCTGCCAGGCAGGAGGAAAAGAGGAAGACCTCAGAGGAGGTTCATGGATTGGATCACGGTTGGTGTGACAGAGCAGGATGCTAGGGATAGGGTGAGGTGGAGGCAGATGATCCCTAAAGGGAGCGGCCAGAAGAAGAAGAAGAAGAAGAAGAAGAAGAAGAACATGCAAAGGTCACATAGACCTAAAAGGGAAAACAAAAATATGATTGTGTGATACCCACATCTGCAAATGCAATATTACTGTACATGTATCTGGTTTTGTGAATTCATTTAATGCAAATTCTGACTTTGCATTTATAGAAGCAAAATTTTAGATACATACAGAGGTCTCAAATAAACTGAAACTATATTCCAAGATGAACATGAACTAGGTCTCTCCAATGGACAAACTCCCATCTGCAAGGCAAATAATGTCTCTGTACAGAACAGCTACAGCACAGACCAACTATGTCTGTGCAAAGACAGACTAGCATTCACAGCAACACCCAGCACAACCTCATCAGCTCTGCCACATTTGAAAAAACACGTTCCACTTCTGAGCGGGCTTGTTGTTCAGCAGCGCTCCAGGCCACTGATCAATGAAAGTATGTCCAGGGATGCTTTTTAGGAGAGTTGAAGCAGAGCTGGTGATAGAAATCTGCACCTTACTCTCTCAGTAACTATAATTTATAAAGCCCTGAGGCACATGGATGGCAAAGTAATCAGGACAGACAGGGTATATTTCTGTAAGTTATCTGATGTTGTGTCTATATCAAAGTGCCCAAAGTTTTTGTCTTTGGAAGGACAAGAAACACATTTGACAGAGGGCTGTGGAGCAATTAGAAAGCAATACTTTCTAGTATTGGGCGCAGACTTTGTGACTTTGTGAGACAGTTATAAACAAATGGAGGATTTTGGCATTGAGATCCAGTCACCATACATGTGTGAGTAAATTCATATAACACTACAATACAAAAGATCTGATTTGCCAGCAGCCTATCTTTTAGCCTTTCAGGCATTCAATCAGTCACTCAGTTACACACTGTGTCTGCCAATCAGCCAGTGAGTTAGTCAGTCAGTCAGCCAGTCTGTCAGCTACATGCTATTTCTGCCAGTCAGCTAATGAATCAGCCAGTCATACAGTCATGTTGTCTTGTTTATGCTCGCCCGGTGAGATACACAGACTTCAAGTTGTGTCCCTAATGCTCGTCACAATATATCTGAATACTGAGCAGTGGTAGAATATTGGATGAAATGGAATAAAGAGCGCGAAAAACAGAAGCTTATTCTCGCCTACAGACTTTTGTCTCCCATAGGGGGCAGTAGCTGGCATTGAGGATCCAGAGTTCATGTTCTCAATAATCTCGTGTCGTTAACAACCATGTGTACTTCACTTTGAGTGAACTTAAAGCTGCTCTAAAAGCAACTACCTTATTTAAACTTATTCAAATACTAAATAATGTACTTTGTAGGGTAATTTTGCTTGTTTGGGTAAAAATAATGGTTTGTGGATTCAGTGAAATAAATGTAATGTAAAAAGGTCGGTTTCCTTTGTTGTGTATTGGTTAGCCAGGTGTCATTCAAGTGTAATTAATGATGTTGACTGTAGAGAAGAGGAAAAGGGAAAAACTGGACTGAGAGGAAAAACATTAGTTTCTGATTAGTCACTGGATCTAGTAACTAAAAAAACATTTTCACTCAGGAGTGTGTGAAGACAAGCCAGTGAAATAATTGGCAGCAGATAGACAGGACTCTGACAGGTAACTGCTATCACGTTCTTCCAACCCTTCAACTCTATAAGGTGATAATAAATGTACGTTCTGCTGGTTTTTGTGCCTCAAGTGGCCGAGTGATCAATTACTAGAGCTTTAAATGTTTATTTTCAGATCAGTGATGAATTATGTTTTTTTTCTTTTCTTTATTTATTTCTGGATGTGAAAGAAGACAGTTGCCAAAATGGTTTAAATAACAGCTTTCTCTTCTTCCAAACACACATTTTACATTTTTTGCAACGAGAAGTAAGACGTGTCTGGAAGTCTTCTGATTTACTTAACATAATCTGACAAAAAATGCCTCGTATGCAGTAGATAAATAGACGGTTTACTGTTCTTCTCCTCCATCTGGCTAGGCGTCCTGATCCTCATTGCTTCCCTCTCTTATTTTTTTTTATCATAGCCCTGTAATGGCCCATGAAACATTAATTCCATTATTTTTGTTAGCTAGACACTGAACAGGCGGTGAGGAGGGGGTGGCACAGGGTAACAGATCAGTTGGACAGATCAGTCTGCACACCAGACTTTCCACATGAGGCTTTCCTCTCATCAAGTTAAAACAGGATCTGGCTACACAGAGTTTGTTCTCAAATAAAAGTAATTGAATTCAGTTAACTGCATCTTTGTATTTTGCAGTATACACTTGAAATACAAATAATATTAATCCCACTGAAACATATGTGTTTCTGAAAGCTTAATGGAAAAATGCAATGACAACATAGCACTCATAATGAAAATTTGATCTAGTTTTTTCTTTTGGTCTTGTTAATGAAACTTGATGAAGAACAATATTGCTCATGCTGGAGGGTCAATCACGACATGTGAACTGTTCTGATAGCACGGTTGCAGAGATTTGGATTGTTAACCTGTGCTCTGAGACTTGACTTCAAAGCTTATTGTTAAGTGCAGTGCGGTGACTTTAAGGGCTTCAACCTGAGCCTTAGAGACAAGAGAGAAACAAAGGTTTCACACATGTAGAGCACAGGAAGAGGCAATTACAGCTGACCTTACTGAATAAGGCTGCATGCTTCCATGCAGCCATCAACAAACACACTTTACAAACTTTGAAAAACTAATAGCAAAAGTATTACGAAGTAGTTCTTCTTTGTATCTACACAATGAGTGTTAATGTAGACATGCAATCATGCCCTGACAAGTTATAGAAATGTATCAAAGCAAAATGTCTCAATGCAATTCAAAGGTGCATAGTGATGTTTTAGATTTTCTGTCAGTCTCATGCTTAATTATGCACTTTTGTTTCTACAGCATGTGAAAGCATTAATTAGATACAAGACACCGTGCTAAATTCAAAACTCTCTGATGAAAAACACCCTTGTGATAAATCCATTGGCATACCCATGTCATAATGACATAACCCAACCCTTTTTACCTCGAGCATGTGCTCACTATACAAAGACAAGATTAAGCAGCATGATTCTCAGTGATTATAGGTGTAATTGGATTTCTAATTGGTTTTCTGTGCTCTCTCTATAGTTACACTTCACCACCTTAAACGCCGAAACCCATTTAGTCCTTTTAGCAGCTCATCACCGTGATGAACACAACACACGCCAAATCGATGGCGCTAACGGTGAATCACACAAATGGATGCAGGCACTCATGGTCGCATACTCGTGTAAACAGAACTCCCCCACACAAACAAACTACTTTTATGGAGGACAGGGGAGGAAACAGACATGCACAGCCACAACATAACAGAATGATTTGAAGTATATCGATGTAGCCTTCAGGTATGTTAGAGCTGATTATTACATTAAGAGGATTTTCTGTGTGGCTGCACATAGCCTAATAGATAAAAAGGTAAAAATAGGGGTGTACTGAATATGTCACAGTCTGTTAGGTATGTGTTTTTGATATTTCGCACATGGACTCAGGAACTTTGTCAAAGTACAGTTTTAGTTTTGCTGTCTAGGATTTATTTCTAAAAGACAACTGATTTACTGGTTATGATACTACAAAGTATAAAAAGTATGGCAAAATACCCTGCATGGCCAAAGAAAGGTCACACACTAATATTAATTGCAAATCCTAGAAATACTTAAAAGACGTAATGTTTTGATTCTGTTTTGTCCAATCCAAGTGTGGAACTGATGGCTCATGCTCCATGAACCACCTGCTCTTACAATTTGAGCCTCCTTGTTTTGTCATCTTGGAATATCCTTGTGACATAAGTGAAGAAAAAAAAATCCATGGAAGCCTGATCATTCACTACATTCACATAGAAGCTGACATCACTGTGTTGCAGCTGAAACATATGGAAGGAGTTTATATGTTGAAATTAAAGTAATATTTCTGTGTAACCTTTAGTATCAATTGAAGTTAAATGTAGTGTAGTGTAATTTTATCACCACTAAATGTGTGAATTATACTTTAGCAAACTTTAATTTGCACAGTGCCGTAGTAAAGTCCTATCTGAAATCTATTTTATTAGCAAATTTATTTAACTTTATATTTCAACTATGTTTCTGAATATACTTCTAGTACATGCTGCTATTCGGAAGACCTTGGGGAAGAGTGACACTAATGATGAATTAATAGTACTCGCACACAAGTTATAAAGTTTATTACAGTTAATATTAGAGATTATAACATTGATGTAAGATGAATGAAAATAAATAAGCACATTGATATAACCTCAGCATTTACATTGCATTTAGACCACACTAACATTAACAAAATGCCCAAGTGTGTGAAACGTACTTAACATATTCTACTTCCTTTTATAAATCACTAAATACTGTGTCGTTTTCCATCCATATTTCAGGATATCTCAAGTACATTTGTTCGGTTTTACTCCAAGAGTGGAATCTATCCAGAAGTGAAGAAAGGAGACTAAGAGAGTGATGGGGTATAAATTGGTTTCTAGAGAGGCTGACGGAAGCTGGTGTGGCTGCAGAACGTGGTGACTGCTGAAGCACCCTTCTCGTGTGTGGAGCAGAGAGTTTCATGTATTATGAGCAGTGGATGCTGGACACGATTCAAGGGGGCATC
Source organism: Ctenopoma multispine (assembly GCA_034779795.1). Classification (NCBI taxonomy): domain Eukaryota; kingdom Metazoa; phylum Chordata; class Actinopteri; order Anabantiformes; family Anabantidae; genus Ctenopoma; species Ctenopoma multispine. Next base: position 19,186,164 of record JAUYWH010000007.1, read on the forward strand.
TACGAATTCCAATTGCACCCCCCTCCCACATGCAACATACATGTGTTTTTTCTTCTTTGTTGTGCAACCCTAGTCAAGAACTCAACGTTTCAGGCACACTCAGTGCAATCACTGCTCACGTTGAGTGGAATTATTGTTGAGGTTGTAGTTTTCAGTAATGTTGAACTTAAAGTTTTTTTATATCAAATGTTGTGCCTAACCCATTTCCAAACCTGAGAGTAGGATATTGTCAGATAGATATTTTAATACAATCTCTGCAAATCGGTGGCTCTGAAGTGGGCAGTCAAAGTCATTGTGCATGCTTCAGTAACTTAGTCACCACTATCTCTTACTCTCTCTCTCTGTGTTCATTTAGCCTATTATGTTGTCTTCTCTCCCTTTTTCTTTTGTGACCTGTGTGTAGCACATTCCAGTAACAGACCCCTGTAAAGCTGGAAACCAGACTATGCTCGGTTCCTGCTCTGTATGGCTGTTGCTGCCCTTTTGCTAGTTTCTCAGCTCATATATCACATCCAGCCAGGCCCTGCGACAAGCCAGAGCCCTGCATTTGAAAACACATTACTTTTTAAGACCCCCTGAGAAATTGTGAGAGGAGGAAGAGTAATAGAGCTTTCCACACTCTCTTGTAAAGCACCCGCTGTGCACATATGAGATTGTGTGTCGCTGTGTGTTTGGCTGTGTGTCTAAGTACATTTGTTGCACTTGTCTGTATTTGTGTGTTGGAGGATATTTGGACTGGAGGCTGGGACAGACAAAAACAACAAGCAGTAAAGTCAGCCAGGTCTGTATTGTTGTTCTTATTCCTTCCGAATTCAACACTTAAAACCTCTGAGTGGAATCAGAACATAAGTTGTGTGTTGAATCAAACAAACTATTGAGTTTGAATAGGAGGAGTTGAATGAATGTTGTACCCTATTCACCAATCTCATCACATTATAAGGTGGTTAATTAGCATGTGGTGTAGAGAGGACATGATAGAGATTTGTTTTGTGTATTTTATGCATGTTCTGCATCTCTGATGAGCCAAGTCTTTTTTCGTGAAGTCACACAATGAACCAACCACTTCAAGCATGAGAGGGAAGATGGTTTTATGATGTATTTAAAGGTTATTAAAAGTTTCACTTTTCTCACATTAGTGGAAAGGAAGTAAACTTTGAGAGCAATAGCATGTCCCCCTAATGGCCAATAAACGGCCTGTTAATGCCCGTAAAAACTTGCAGGTCTACATCACATGACTCAGCAAGGGAACATTTTACTAATATTTTCACTAATTGGCTGACATTCTGCAAATATGTTCCCCGAATATACATCTTCAAAGTCTAAAGCCTGTCTCACCATATTCAACACAGGCTAAAAGACCATCGCAAAATCCCTCATTGTAAATGCTGTGGTGATCACACTGAATATTTCTGACAGATAAGATATATATGTGTATATATATGTCTTAGTTATTAAACAGATTCAACATCAGAATCAACAGAATCAGAGATTTTTATTCTCTTGGTTTCACACTTAAAGAGGTGCCTAACTTCCAGTGAGGCACCTCTGCTGCACCAGCAAATTCTTTTGTATTTTTTATCATCAGATCTGAGACACTTGAACAAATCTCCACCTAGTATAGTATGTCTCTGGTGTGTTCTCACTGGCAAAAACAATTTATTTTTCTTCTCTTAATGCTCCCTTTGTCCCTTACTCCTCTCCCTCTTTATTTCTGCTAGGGACAGATTTTAAAAAAGCATCATTTGTGTCGTCACAGAAAATGCAGAGTGTAAAGAAACAGGAGAGAGACAGATGTCTGAAGACAGGTGGAGATGACAGAGACGTCCAGTGATCATATATTTGTTTCAGATTTTTGGTTTCAAGTTTAAGAGAACATTTGAAGCTTTGCAGCAAAGAACCAGGATGGGTTAAGGGTGAAATAAGGACTGTAAAAGATCTCTAGAGTCCCTTTATAACAGGTCCTTCACAACAAACAGCCAGTGGCTAATGAGCCATTAATACTCTGTCTACAGTGAGACTAAAATAACACCACACTACTTTAGTTACATAGATAGCGAGTTTTGTGAGGTTTGCCTTTGACTAAAGAAGCAGACAGAGTTGCTGGAGGGAGAGTATGTGAGGAAGGACAGAGAAAGGTTCAACAATGAGGAGTAGAAGTCCAGAGGAAATGTCACCAGCCCCTGCAGAGACATACCTGTGGTCTCAGTATGATTCTACACGCGCACACACACACACGCACACACACACACACACACACACACACCCACACACACACACACACACACACACACACACACACACACACACACAC
>JAUYWH010000007.1:19203203-19226712 GCA_034779795.1 Ctenopoma multispine
ACACACACACACACACACACACACACACACACACACACACACACACACACACACACACACACACACACACACAGTATCAGGACCAGGACATAGGCAGTCGCTGGATAAATTGGTTCAGTTAGGCTGCTACACAGTCCAATCATCCAGAGGAGCCTGAGGAGTCAACTGGATTCAGACCATCAGGCTTGATAGGAACTGATTTCATGTCCAAGTACTCCATGATGCAGTAAGTCAGTGATGGTATGTGGATCTTGTCTAAATCTTGGGGTGTGAGGCAAAGAGATGAAAAAAAACAAACCAAAACCTTCAGCTAAACAACACACAAGGGAACATTTTACATTTTATACACCAGAGTAATCAAATCTATAATCTTTCTTGTTCATCTGCACCACAGCAGGCTTCATTTCGTTTGTCTATGTCAAGTCAACACTTGTGCGCTGCATCGTCTCCTGGCTCTGTCTGGAAGATGGTAAATATCATGCCAGGTCCTTATGAAAACACTCCGTCCTGTGCCAGTGCTTTGCATTAAATAATGGATACCCACACAGTACAGATTATATAATTCTTGTGAAATTTTGAGATACAGAAACTGAAAGCGATTAGCTCTCCTACAGGGTGGAAGTGCCACTAATCTTCTCTTATACCAGTGTGATGCTTTATAAGGTACATTTTGTTTATTCTCTTTATGCTGTGATCACTTCAGGTTCAATTACTCATAGCTTTTTGAAGCAAGTAAGGTTGGTCTAGGTTTCTATAGATTCTAGGAAGAGCATAGAGAATATCTCTCTTTTATGTTAAATGCTATTTAACAGATTTTTACCAAGTAAACATCACAGAATCACAGTTAAATGCAACTGACTTTATGTCTTAAGAGGTTTGGGCTGTTCATCATAACTTAACAATAACAAGGCCTCTGGGATGACTGGTTCAAGTCTTTAATGAACAGCCAGCTAATGCAATAGTTTTTGAGTTAGTAAGTCCTCTCAGACTACTGCGACTTTTCAAAGACAACAGATGCCTTTGAACTTATCACTGGCATTTCAATTACAATAAAAAAGAGAGTTACTAGCTTGCCGATAGTAAAACCCAAACAGTACCAGCAACACACCTTTCGATGGCTCAAGGGTAAATGAATTGTCCCTTTCACAATGTAAAAAAGTCCAAATGTGCCTTCTGGGCAGATACTTCAGGGCCCTGACCTACTACTGTTGCTCTTATTCCATAACCAGGATCTGCTTTACTGCAGTGGCTGCTTTCTCTGCCGATTTGTGGATTTCATGCCAGTCCTACACTTTGGTGCTGAGTGCCAACACAATAGCTGCTCCAGCAAACAGTCAGTCATGACATGCACCACCTGAGTATTAAATCTTATTTTACTGAAGCCAAGCTCAGCCTGGCTTGGTCTTTCTCAGGCACCCGAACATACAAATGTTGCATTTTAATGGTAACCAAAGCGCTTCCTCGTCTGGTGGAGATAACACGACTTTAAATGATCTAATTTCAGTACTGAGTTAGAAGTTGCTCAAGTGTTGAAATCTTTTAAAACATTGTAATGAAGTATCTATGCATTTGTATGGTGAAGATTTTCTGCACAACGATTCCGGTGGCACACAGACAGAACTTCATTAGCAATTCTGTCTATTGTCCGATTCATTCCTATAACCTGTGAAAGCTAAATTCTCCCAGAGGAACTCTAGTCCCTGACACATAGCTTAGAAGCAGTACTCCAGAGACACAATCCATTTTTATCAGCTTGTCCACACCAAGGGTTCATGAAAAAAGAATAAATAGGGCTGTTAAAACCGTAAAGCTTTTCTCTTAAACTACAACAAATAGACACGGCAATGAAATGAGAACTACTGAGAAATTGTGAAATTGCTCCAAAGCACTATCGCTACGACTTTCTGGGTGGTGCAGAACATTCTGGTGATTGATAAAACACCATCCAGAACTCCAGGTACTTCCTCTCTTTGAGTGTGGTCTGTTAAACCTAAAAAATATGTATGCGTGTGTGTGTGTGTGTGTGTGTGTTTGTGTGTGTGTGTGTGTTTGGAAACAAAAAGCAACTCTTGGTTCTCAAGGTTGAGAACTGGATGTGGATGGAACAAGATCAATAGTACAGTTTTGCTTCTGACCTCTTATAGCTGACGGGCTGTTCTGTGAATATCCAGCTCCTCCTGTTTGTCATTCTCACACTGCCACTACATCCTACATCAGCTCCAGGATGCTAGTCAGTCTGTAAAGAGGTTACTGTGGCAGCATGGTGGATCACTATGTAAGAAGCATTATTTAGCATGAATAGAGTGACACACGTTGTATGAACAATGAATCTGTTCAGGGGGTCTAACTAAGGCTGTAACTAAATGTTTTGAGATTTGAAAATGTGATGATATAGTCACTTCAGGAACTAATCAGACCCCCTACCCCGTTGCACATTTTGTGTTGTGCATACAATTTGAAATGAGTAGAAAAAAAAGTCATAATGACAAAATGAAAATGAGCTTTTGTTAAAATCTTAGATAGCTCAGTGGGTAGAGAAGTCGTCTTCCAACCCAAGGTCCAGCCGTTTGATTCTCAGTCCCCCCGAAGCTACATGTCGAGGTGTCCTTGGACAAGACACTGAAACCCTGTAGTAGCGCTGACACAGGTCTAGCAGCCGTCCAAACAACAATTTCCCCAAGGGGATCAATAGAGTATTTATTATTTTATTATTATTAACTTTCTCTCATAGCTTTAAGGTTACAGTTAGCATTAAGATTAAGGGTGTGGAGTACCCATAAATTACCCCTGTGGGGCTTTTTGAATCTGTTGAGCTCCACAGGGGACACACACCTGCAACGTTAGCAACTTTCAGAAAGTTTAACCATCTTTTTTTTAAACTAAATACTGCTTAGAATTGCTTCAGAATCCACTTATTCATATTTAGGGGTCACAGGGGATGAAGCACATCCCAGCATGCTGGGGGCAAAAGGCATGCAGACAGGCCAGCCAGGTCGCCAGTCCATCGCAGGGCTGCATTCACAGACACTCACGGTGTGAAATGAAAGTATAAAATATTTATATATACACTTGAGGATCATAAAATGCACGTTAGTCCAGAGCTCCCCAGAGCAACAAGCAAAATGTGTTTTGTTAATATTGCAAGGCACAGACCAGTGATGTGGTATTCACTCTATATATTTGTAAAGTATATTTCTTTCACATAGCAGACAAATAAGGCAAATAAGGCATTTGTAGAGGGTTTGCCAAAATGCACAAGTCGATCACTGTGACAAATTTTAAAAACGGCTATTTACTGCAACGTTTGAAATTACAATAACATCAATTAAGTGACAGCTTTATGCATGCACCAAAAGCGGGCTGTCCCAAGAGAGTGATAATGAGGAAGGAGAGGTGTGGGTGTATCTGAAATAAAAGTACTGTACTGGCAATGTACTGGTTAGAGTGATACTGTCGTTAGTAACTGTATGACTTTGCATCTCTAAAGCAGAGGGGTGGGGTTGAGACAAACGATGCTTATGTGTTTATGTCACAGCAGAAATTCACAGCACATTTAGCTGCTAAACATTGTTTGCATTGATAGGTGAGCCGAGCTTTTCATTAAGCATATAGTGACTTATATTAAAAGTATAACAGAGTGGCAGAAAAACACAGATCTCACACATACATGAAACTGATATTGAGGGGGTGAGCTTCAGTGTGACAGTCAGAATTCTGCTTGTGTGTGTGTGTGTGTGTGTCTCCCCTAGAGTGCATTGTGCCTGTGAAACATCAACACTATGTCATCACAGTTTTCTTGGGTGAGGTGGGATTGAGATGAGCAGATAAAAGGAAATAAATAGTTTTCAATGTGATGCAAAGGGGCCTCGTTAGCACTGAGTTCACACTGAATAGCTGTGTACATGTAGTGCTTGTGAGTCTTTGTTTCAGAACTTGTAGGTGTGATGCTATATGTGTGGAAAATGGTTAAATTTAAAGAAGTATCTTGCATGTGCATACGTGCGAGGCGTGACTGTGCAAACATTCAGGCATATATACGTTTTGTTCTCTTTATATGTAGTATTAGCTTTGGTGGAATATTTAGATCTAAACTAAATTAACTTTTCTATATGTTAATGTTTGCACCTATGTGTTTATCAGAGTGAGTGACATCTGAGAGGAGAAGCTATATTCATCACTGTGTGGGCAACTTTCAGAAATACACACTGCTGCTCTTTCAGGGTAAGTACTACAGCTAAAGTCAGAAATGTGTGTTTTTCTCTTAGTTTTGGGCGTCTGAGCTTTATTACTACTGACTGTATCGCAGCAGTATTTATGATGGTGTTAGCAAAACAGGAGTTGGGTGGTGTAAGTTATACACAGAGAAGGTCTGGATAAGGGCGAGTTTGGAAAGAAACAAAAAAAAAAACACTATTAAAAATTAATGATTAGAGCCAAGTGCTCGATGGCTCAAGTCAAAGTGTGAAAAAAAGCAACTTGCTAAAAGAAACATCACCCCCCTGCTGTTCCTATACAGCAGTAATTCATTTTAAGTGTCACTGATGACTGCATGTTTCCACATCATACATGCTTCTCGTGCATACATGTGTTGCAGTATTACACAATGGCAAAACCTATACTGTATCATAAACATGCACTCTTTTGAAAGGTATGGCTAAGTGCAGGGATCTGAACCATTTGGTTAAAGCTTTGACGTACAGTACTCATACAGTGTGTTTTCACTTGTTTGTCTGTTTAGTTTTTTATTTAAAAGGTCAAAACTCCAGCCGCACTTGGTGCATAAATAACTTCATCATTAGGCCAAATTTTACAGTATAAGATTATAAAAAATAATGTTTGTGTTGGTTTGCTTTCAACACCAGTAGTTAGCTAAACATCTTGGTTGACATTTACAGTACCTCTGGAAATGATGTTGATTTAACCTGGATAATTGAGCTGTTGAAACAAAGTCAAAGGGTTGAGGGTAATTTAGTAAAATTAAGAGCTTTAATTAAATGCAAAAAATATAAAGCAACATTCCCGTAAGTTGCCTGAACAAACCTAAACATAATGGATGGACTGCAACCCGGAAAAGGTCACTATTCATACCTGCATTTATTGGAAAGGATCAATACTGCATTTCTGCAAGTGGTGAAGCCAGCATGTGTGAAATCACATGAATAAAATACATAACAAACAAGGATGTCAGGAGGATTTCAGACAGAGTGCACCAGAGCATTTAAAAGCTATTCATATTTAGGTGTGGCAAGCTGTCACAAATGGATTAAATGCTACTGGAATCGATATGAGAATAACAATCTTTCCCCAACAAAGTGCACCGTTCACACTTATGTAAAAAAGGTTTGGCTTTAACTGTCAGAAACAATATGTATGAATTTGTCATCTCTGTGACACAGAAAGACAAACATAAAACCACCCCACTAGTGCTGTCAGGACAATTCCACAGCTCCACTGCTCTGTGTTTCTACATCTCCGGGGTAAACATGTACTGTATGTTACGGTCTACTGCTGCTACAAACTAATGGGAACACATGGAGACAGGATGGAAGAGTTCCACGCTGAGATGCATTTGAGAGGAGCTACGCTTGATCTTCAAATTCCTGCACAACTACATGCTAACACAAAAATTGAGGTCACAACATCTGTGAGACGGGCGCTGGTGTTGTTAGGGCCATTTGTCATGTAATGACTGTGAGGTCTCCAGTGCCTCACCTGTACTGCAGATGCAGAAATGCTGCACGTTAGGAAAGGCCACGGGCATTAAGCAGCGTCAGAAGTACAGAATCTCAACACGAGGTCAACCACAACCTTATCTGCAGCTAAAGTTTATTTTAGAAACTAATCAAAAGCAAAATAGCAAATCTGTCAAATAACATTTTGGGAAATGTGGGAGAGTGCATCTACAGTAGATAGTGAGAAGTGGGATTTGCACTGTAGACAACCAGGTCTCATTAACCTGTCTACAATGCACAAAATAATTATATATACAACTGGAAATTCAATTCAATTCAATTCAATTCAATTCTATTTATATAGCGCCAATTTACAACACAGATCATCTCAGGGCCCTTTACAGTGTAAGGTAAGACCTTTACACATTATATAAATGTAGATAAACTAAATGAAGTAATCAGTCTGTCAATCCTACACCCCCCGCCTCTTTCCATCTGCCTGTGCCTTTCCGTTTATCATCCCTGTGCTGAGAGTAAGACTGCAGCACTTGCAGCAGTAAGGGATGCTGGCTGGGAAAGCTCAGGTCTCTGGTCTCCCCTGGTCTACCCCACAGAAGGGGGCGCAGAGACAATCAGCGAGTATGTGTGTGTCTGTTTACGTATATGTGTGGCTGTAAGTGCGTTTGAACTATGTCACATCTTTAAGGGCCACATGTTTGAATCAGAAAAGCTGAATTAGGTTTTAGACAAAATAAACTGTGAAGTAAAAAACATGATATTTCTGTATATTTTTAGAACTAATATCTTTCAGCTCAGTGTAGGAGTTGATCCCTTTTTTCTGTTTATGCTTAGAATTCTAAGAGATAATAGGTAATGTCGAAGTGACATTGCTGACACTTTGCCTCAGTAATTTGTTGACAAAAAAAACAAGTGTGGTATCAGTGGCCCATTTTGCTCAGCCGAAAATTTCTCAGGCTAGAGCGGCCCCTCGCTGTGCAACCCCAGGCTGACTCCCGACAGACGAGACGAGTCTGGCACAGACCTTCTGTCCTCGTAAAGGACAGACCCCTGTCAAGCCAGTTACTAACACCCCTGTGCATTAATCTGCTATGCCTATTTTACTGTCTACTTTCCTCTCTCTTGTCCCCTCTGTGATTTCAGTGAGTGTTCCTCTGGGACAAGATCATCTTGAAATTTCTCCCTATAGCAATTAAGAAACTGTATCGGACCAGCTGGCATGGCCACTGACTCATTTCCGCCTTACAGCTCCCTCATTATGTGACACAAATCAATTATGGATGAAAAAGAGCCTGCAAAGATGCACAGAGGCCCTGTCATGTGTCAAAACCCACAGTCTGCCAGAAGGACACAATGAAGAAATGAGAAATAAAAAGAGGCGATGTAGAGGGTCAGAGACAGGGTTAGAGATGCTGTGTGTACTTGAATGTGCTTCTGTCTCAGTGGCTTCGCTTTCCGTTCAACAAGAGCAGAATATTTAGGCTTTTTCTGAGAGTGAGATGACGCTGCATGTTTGTTTATCAAGGACAGAGATGGAGGCAGGGCGTGGTTCACCTAGCTTAGTGTAAGGACTGAGTCTCGCTCACAAGTTCACAAATGCACCAACCAGTGCATGTAAAGCTGTTCTACAACAATTAGTTGCTCTCCAGCACTTTTACGCAGCTTGAATGATGGCTGACAGATAAAGTCAGGTGACTGTTTCTACTTAGGTCCAACCAGTGTTCATCAATACTTATAAAAACATCTGACTCATCTGACTTTCATATATCAGAAAAATCTTTAGAAGGCGTGGTATATGTTATGGATTTAAGCGAAAGTTTTTGAACTCCAAGACACCACTGTACTTGAAAAGGTTAATATTTTAATGTTATCAATTTAAAATGTTTTCATATGATAGAATCAGTAGAATCCTCCATTCAACTTTTGAATGTTCTTCTTGGTCAGTCAGCTTTCACTATTCCTTGTTTTATATTTACATTTCATTTGATATATGTCATTTAACACAGTTCCAATGTAGAAGCTGCACTATGGCTCTTTAGGATTTTATGTTTACAGCACATGTATGAACTTTTATATGTATACACCATTTAGACACATTACGTAAAACAAATCAAAAAGTAGACTTTGGGGGGGGGTGGGATGCTTTTTTGTTTATTTGGAGAGACCCAGGTCAGCCACGTTTTCCTTCAGAATTTATGTTGCGCATCCCAAACTGCCTCTGTACTTTAGCCACAAGATTAACATCAATCCTCTGATTTCATTTTCAAAAAAAAAAGAGGAACAACTACAGTAAACCTCCGGATCTTCTCTTGTTTAGACCAGATTCTCCCCCTCTCACACGCGCTCTCTATTTTTGCATCTGTTCCATCTCTGCTTAACTATTTTTGTCCTTCTCTCTCCTTCTGTCTGTGTTTCTCACTTCTTCGTCTTTTCGTACACCCTTCTCTGTTACCTACTGTTCCCCGTCTCTGTCCTCCCCCTCCATTTTCACACATCTGCTCCTCCTGCTGGGCTCTGCCTGTCTCTGTCTCCTTGCTCTCCTTCAGTCTTTGCACTCTTTCACTCATTCGCTCTCAAGTCACCAAGGTGAGGAATACTAAATTACTACTGACATTATCCTTGAGAATGACTCCTAACCTTTGCCGTGTGTCTCAAAGTCTGCTGATCTCATGCTCTGACCTCTGCAGTGACATTTCTGCTAGTTGGGATGTTTATGCTTGTATGAGAGCGGATATGCAAAATATTAATTTCCTGTGCAGTGTGTGACGGCCTGCTGCTCTCTGTCTCTCCAAAGAAAAAGAAATCACTTTTCCTTTGTCATCCATTGCAGCATCTCTCCATCAATTCCCCTGCGTCGCTCCCTCGCTCCCTCGCTCCCTCTAGCTTCAGAAGTTGTGATTGTATTCAGGGTAAAGTGGAGCAAGGGCGATGCAAGGCCTCCTCCTCTGAGGTGGCGGCTGCCGGCCATTTAGACAGCATGGGGCATAAAACACACAGGCCTTGGCAAACGAGTGGGTCTCTGCACGCAACGCAGTAGCAACACCATCCCTGCATTATTACACTGGCTGAACACAGAACTGCAAGATCGAGCACAGATTTACGCTCAGTCAGAGGAGGGAATGTATCCATGGATAATGACCAAAGAAAGAAGGATAGATGGAAATCAGATATAGCATATAAATCATCACTTACCTGCATGGTAGAAAACAGGATGCGTGAAGGACCAGGAAGCAAAAGAAGAAAAAAGAGAGAAGACAATAAGAACTAAATGAGTACTGTAATACTCTACATGTTTAGAAAGTATATGGTTAAGAGGTTAGAAAAAAATGTAATAAAAAAATATCATAGAGTTTAATAAACATCGCCAACAAAAGATCACAGGGAAGGACACACCACAACATTACTGCAGTATCGAGTACTGTTTATGATTAAATCATTAGTTTCCTTTCAAAATGGCAAGTCAGAAATGGTAACGTCCTCTGTGACTAATTGCTGGCATTTACTGTGAGTTATAATAACCATGTGACTCTTTTTAGGATCATTGCTTTACAAAAAGACACAATCATGTTTTTTTTTTATTTCAACCAATGTGCCTTTAGGCAGAACCTTTCAAACACCTCTGTAAAGGACGAGCCTTCTTCGGCTGACTTCTAACACTGTGTGGGAAAGCTTGGCTACAGTCCTGTCCTCTTTGCTCAAGAGATTTAATAAACCTTCCACAATATGCACATGACAGCATGTCTCCACTGACTTAAGGAAGCTTAAGGAGCTGTATTAATGCAGAAAAGTGTTTGCAGCATACAACTCGACTGCTTGATGAGAGTAAAGCAGTTTGGATGGAACCCAAAAAGGCAAATGACATGGTAATGTCTTCACAATCAAACACTGACGTGGATTTGAACTTAATTGATCCACACAAAGAAAGTGCTGGAATTTTTAATCATACTGTTTGGATAATTGGATTGTGTGTGCGTGTTCACATACACACTCCCTTTTCTCCGTGTAGAACAGCCGCATGGAAACCAACAGGAATCAGAGTTGTGGCAGGATTAAGCAAGGATTGTATAGTTTTCCTTCTTCTTTTACTGTGTGTGCATACACATGAAGACTGCACCAATCCAGAAATACAACTTTCATCATTACCCATTTCAACACCATAGTAGGCGTATCTGTTGGCCTGCCATGCATCCACTCCACACACAGAGACAGAGAGAGGGAGGCCTAGTTACACAGACCCAGATATAGCAAGGAAATGAAAGAAAAGAAGGAATCAGACAGCGAGGGAGGAATAATAAGACAGAGAAAGCTATCATCTGATTGCAAGCGGTAAAGTAGCTCTCAGTAGTGCTTAACACAGTTGCATGTTCTGCACACACAAACTACTGTTCAGGTTGTTTGAGCATCAGACGTCCTGCATTTGATTTACCCACAGATGCAAACTGAGCAGGAGATAGTAGAAGACTCGTAGTCCCTGTAATTTAAACTAAAGCAACATGAAACTCTTCACTCACTCTTGAATTAAACCGGTCTCATATACTGTTATGTAAAGATCTACAGTGCTATCAAATATTTGTTGTTTACCCAGGGAGAAGAACAATCAATACAAGAAATTCTGCTGTGCTTGTTTTCCATCAACAGTTTTCACAGCTATTTTGTACCATATTCATTTTGGGCAAGATGTGATGGATTCCTATATAACTAGAAGAGAATTTTATGCAGGACTCATACTTAAATGTAATTGGGGAAATTACAGCATTGGTAGTCCAAACAAGGCTGGATTATAAACAAGTTAAGTGCCCCAGGGTCCCTGAGGGCAACAGTTTCACTGTGTAGTTTGCTGTAATTCGATTAATTTGAATTCATTTAAATAACTTTATTTGTTGCCAGAAGGGCAAATGCAATACAATGGTGCAAATTTGGTAATGCAAACTATTAAAGCACAGTTCTCCTGCATTTCATCTAATTTTAAAAACCTGTTGTCCAGTCTTAATAACCTTAAGTTACTGTTAAAGTGCCTATTTCTAAAGGGAGGTGTTTTCTGGGGATCTGTGAAAAAAAAAATCTATCAGGGCTGAAATTCGTGGGCCCGAGAATGAACTGTACCAGGATACTCAAAGGCCACAAGATGCACATGACACACAGAGTTGTGTTAAAACTGCTTATGTTTCCTTTAGTGGTGTAACACCACTAGAGGTCGGCTTCCTTCAACCATGTGATTTCACTCTAACCATATCCAGGAAGCCAGTGTTAAAAAATCAAGACAGGTGTGACATGAGACTTTTCTTTTTTTAGATCTGAATGAAGGATTTTTTATGGTCAAATTCAGGATGGAAGATTTTACAATTTTCTGAAGAATGCTGTCAGTACAAGTGTTCTTATGTGCCCATCAGTATGAGCCTGGATAGACATGAGAGAAATTCATCATTTGATGGATTTTGCTGCAGAACACCATCTGGGATCAAGCTTCAGTCAATGAAAAAGAGAAAATTAAACTGGACAGATCATGATGGACAAGGACAATTAAAGCATGCATATGGCGTCACTAATTTGTCGATAAGTAGAATCGTTATTTGCACTGATCAACAAATTTTTCAAAAAGATTTTTGAAGAAATGGTTTCAGAGACACAACAGCATTTCATATTTAACTGCATAGAGTGGCTAGCATGTCTGTCAATGTAAAAAAAAACAATAGGAAGCTGGTTGATACGCCCCCTTTCCTACTGGTGGAGCAAATTGATAGGCACCAAAGCCAACAAACCTACTCTACCCTATAAGTACAGAAAACAACATCATTTTCATTAAAACTTCACGTGATACAACAAAAAATATTATGTTGACCAGTGTTGTGATTGACTTCAGCTGAATTGGGGGAACGAAGGAGAAGCAAACTGTGTTAATTTTAAATTAACTTAAGCTGTTGCAGTGTTTAACAGATAGCTCAAGATGAAGATGAAGTATTTGCCTTGTTTACATAGAGTTCAGCTCACTTGCTGCTTTGTAATTCGGATGTCTTGTTCTGCACCCCGTGAGCCCCAAGGCAGAGCGGATGCTGCAATCCTTTGAAATCAGCCAAAAAAAGAGCAAGGGAGTGATATCATTGTCTGAGTGGTGTGCAGGATGCACATTCAAGTTTCTGCATAGCAGGCGATAGCAGCTTCAATATACACATGTTTAAGACAGGTTTGTAATGTCCTAGTTGACTCTAAAAGAATATTGATGTGCCTGTCACAATAGGTCTTGGTTAGCTCTGACTTTTTCTGCTCTCCACACTCTCCAGGCTTTTCACTCGGAATGCATCTTTCCCTTGTTTTGTGCAAAAATACACTCCAGTGCCTGGCCTGGGGTCAAATGAAACTTCAGCAATACCACTGAGCCAAATATTAAATCCAAGACCATAAATGTAAGATTGGTTTAGGAGTCATTTCATACATGTTTGGGTTTGTTTTCAATTCAATTTTATTTATACAGCTCTAAATCACAGCAAAAATCATCTCAAGACATAGTAAGGTCGAGACCTTACAGAATTGGAGAGAAACCCAACAAGTCTCACTGGACAGGAAAAACTCCCCTTAGAAGTAGAAATCTCCAACAGCACCAGGCTTGGAGAGGGCGGCCATCAGTGGAAAGCAGAGAAAAAGAAGAGCCGGTTTTTATTTGATCTAGGAGTTAACTTGGAAGCGGTTTTGTACTTAGCAGCCTTACTAGCGGGAGTATTTTGTGATTCTGGGATACAAAATGTGTTAAAACACCCTCCGAATGTGTTTGGATTATATTTATCCGTCCGTGACATCAGAGTGGCTCTGCCTACTGATGTCCTCCAGAATTCCTAGATTTGTTCCTGGTTCATCTGTGACTTAAGACATGAAACATGTTTTGTATTTGCATGTATGCAGGTTGCTCTGAAAGAAGCTATAGGCAAAAGCATTCCATAGACATCCACTGCGATAGTCTAAAAGGACCATGCTGTGGCTAGTAGCAATCAAAACGAACTTAGGAACTTACTTAGCTACATTGTTTGCAACTGAGAAAGTTGCAAACAATGTGGAGCCTATGTCTCAGAGGATGATTACCACAGTGGGAGAGTTGCTATGAGAAAAAGAGCATAACTGTAGGACCACCAGCTGAGCTAACGACAGCTCATAAAGGAGTATGTGCACATAAATACTGTACTTTGTGTTGGTATTTAACGTTCGACTGAACTAAAGTTATGTAGAGATGTAAAACATTGTTGCTAAGAAGCAGCTGTGACATTTACCTCAGCCTTGTAGAAACGCATATCTATGCAAAGATATCAGCATAGTATCTAAATACAGTCACACAATTTAAATTTAATTATGTATGTATGGTTCAACATAAAGTGAATTCTTCCCCTAAATTCAAAGTTTTCACTCATTTTGGATCTAATCTAATAACAATCGAGTAAAGAACCCTACGCACAACAAATATAAAAACTATAATGTAAACAAAATGATGGAAGTCTGTCTGAAATAGAACCAAACTTAGAAGGTTACTGAACTGAATGTCTCTCTCTCTCTCTGAACAGGACAGGAGAAAAAAATGCACATGACTTTACACACGCTAACATACATATGAAGATCACCCCCCCGACACACAAACCTCAAAAACCCAAACCGCAATGGGGTCATTGCACTGCTGTGTATAAGAACCCGAATTGTAATTGCTTGTGTCTCCTTGAAAGTCGCTTTGGATAAAAGCGTCTGAACTAAAGTAAAGTAAAGAAGAGTAAATAAAGTTGTGCTCATTCCATCAGCCTTCTACAATAAGTGTGAGTGTGTGTGTGTCTGTGTTTTCCAAATGAGCTTTCCTAATGGACAGTGTTAATATCCTCTGTGCTGCTTCCGGCTACAAAATCAAGGTTGATCATCTGAAACTACGACATACTGCAGCACCGATTCCTGTCTAAAAGCAGGAAGGAGCAGCAGACAGTCACAACGCAAGTCTTTATTATTTTTCACTTTGTATTTGACAGTGTTCATAGTAATAATTCTAATGTCTTGGCTGCACTTATATATCACTGTCTGCATCAGAAAGCAAAACAACAAACCCATCTATAACTGCATGTCAGTGCAAACAGCAGATGCACCCGTGATTCATGCCACAGCGTACACACTTCTGTTGTAAATCTGACTTTATTGCAGCTTCATAATGCCCACAAATGTTTGTCAGGTATGTTTATGTACATACACAAGATATTTAATGGAAATGTAATGCGGGCCGTGATTAACAGGTGATAAAACACCTACACTGCAGCTTGCTGCATATGGGGCTTCGTAGCTGAAGAGTGCTTATGCTGACTCCTGTCCATCACAAAATTGAAACCCATCAGGTAGTGGTTTTCCGGACAACACTGCTGCACTTCTTAGTTGGGCTAAGCTGGCCCAGCTGGCTGGGCTCTTTCTGAATGGAGTTTGCATGTTCTCCCAATTTCCAAATCCAAACACATGCACTTAGGTTAACTGGTGACTAAGTCGCCCTTAGGTGTCAATGTGAGCGCGAATGGATGTCTCTGTAGCGAGATCCTGCGGTAGATCGGATGCTCTGTACAGGGCGTACCATCCTTCTCTCACAGTGTCTTACTTACTGGAACAGGATAAGTAATATAGATAATGGATTGAAGAACAAAATGTGTGTTGCACTAAAGAAATGCAATTAGATTAGTTAAATGTCAAATATAATATTAAACACGGATTTAACACGGAGGCGCAGTTTATGGCACATTCCTTCGTTAACCACTACTTCTGTAGCACCTGTTTAACATTTTCTACATTAATTTTCAAATACGTGTCCATGCAGCACATGACGTCTTTCAGTCAAACACGATACTGTTTGCTTGACTGGAAATTGCAAGAACACACACTCATTCTCTAGCTGTGCATAAAAATAAATGTCCCAGCATCTGTGAGACTGATACTCTTAAGTGCATGTATTACCATTTTGTGCTGTGTGTGTGTGTGTGTGTGTTTATACGCATGTGCTTGTGTGCAGATGTGTATTGCAGCTAGAAAACCACACACAGATACAAACAGGGAATCATGTCTCTAGAAAGTGCTCAGAAAAGATCACAGCGTGGGGGCCATTTCACAGAGTTCAAGTTTTATGCAAATTATCTGAAAATATAAATGTGCATATGTGCTATGATGAAATACAACCACTTACACTCTCTGTATCTCTCTCTCTTCTACCACACAGACAAACACACACACACAGGTCTATTAAGCAACTCATCCCAATTGAGAGCGCCTTTGATCGAACATCAAACAATGAACAATATGGGAGATAACATGATCTCATACATGACTTCATGCACACATATAGGCACAGAAACACTCAAACAGAGGAGTTGTGAGGCTTCATGTACAAAATAGGTCTTTCCTGAGAATGAGTGGCAAGAGGTGTAAGAGCAGATGAGCATCGAGGAAGATGACAGATGGGTTGAGAACATGGGAAGAGAGGGAGAACGCGCAAAACTAGACTTTGGCTGGAATGAGGAAAGTCTTAGTCACCCAGCATGGGGACACGTTGACTTTGGACATTTCTCCTTTTACTCAAGATAGATATTTGTCTACGTATACAATGATTGCCAGGAACGATGGTTGCTCAGGGTGAACCCCAGGGTTGGTGGGGTCCTGGGCCCTTTTTACTGCCGGCCCCAAGCTTTGATAAATGCAGAGGGTTGTGTCAGGTGATGAGTGTCAAACTGATCTCCTTCTTTAAAAGACAAATGTGTATTTGAGTGAAAAACAATTTTAAAAAAATGAAAACGATGACTTATATATTCCATAGAGGTATTCAGAAAGGCATGCCACTTAATTTTTCATCATAAGATTATGGCACCAATCTTATGCTGCAGTTGCCAAGCTCTCCCACACACAGATTTGAGGAAAGGAATTCACTGTAACCACAACATGGCCATTTTCAAAGGGTTTTATTCATATCTATGCACAGGAAAACATTTTTCCAACAAACAAGCAGGGACAAAGACATACTGTACATGCACACGCACTTTACGGATATGGAATCATGCACAGATTCGCTTAAGTGAACAGGCACGAAGGCAACCACACACTATGCGCACAGTCACACACACAAACACTCCAGAAACAGCTCTAATATGAAAGCATCGGCGTCTTTAATGAGCAGGATAATGTAGGCGGCTGTTTTGAAATTCCACTTCTCGTCTGTACCAATCTCCAATTCCTCACCTCCCTCTCTACCTCCCTCTCTCCTGCTAAATCCCTTTCTTCTACATCCCATCTCTCCTCCTCTGCCTCCTCCTCTGTCTAGCAGCAGCAATTCAGTTTTAATTGCTTTCTGAGTCACCTAATTCCCCCCGAGGAAAGACAGAACATGTGAAGGAGAGAGATGGAGGAACAGACAGATAGAGATGGTATAAACATTTAACAACACACACTCTGACTGTCCCTCTTCCTTCCTGTCTTTCCTCACTGTTTCCAAAAGTCTGACTGCTTGAAATGTCAAAACCTAATCCTCTCGTATCCATAAAGGTCTTCAGAAGAGGAAAACAAATCCTTTTACAGTGCTTCATTCGAGACTTGAGTTTTACATCATGTCCTGACAAATGTGGCTAAAATGTAAGTTCTCTCAGACGAGCAGGTGCACTTACACTATTTTCAGTGTAAAACAATCTATTTGCAAACCTCTAGAAAAAGGAAACATAACCTTATTCTACCAAACCACTTGTTTTCCCATGAATAATAAAGAAGACAAATGTTCCTTCCCTTCATTTCTCTGCTGGTTTCTTGTCTTTTTATAGGCCACCCTGTTGTGCAAAAATCCCTTGGATAGTTGTTTCAAAGGAAAGTGCAGCAGCAGCATTTGTGTGGCTATATATTACATTATATAGTCCCAGCTCAGTGGCTAATTAGCCAGTCACACCCTGATTATGTCAGTGATCGTCTCCTCTGTCCTGTGCTTGTTACACTGAAGCTGAAGATTTAGCATACAGCGTGGAGAGTCACTGGATGAACAATCTTCATCTTATTAAATCCATTCTGTCTAAAAAATATTAACTGCTCAAAGGAATCATTCAACATTTGGGGAAATGTGCTTATTGACTTGCTGAGAGATTGATGAGAGGATGAATATCATTGCAATGAGTGAACAAGTTTGAAGCAATGACATAGGAAGTTAGCTTAGCATAGAGACTGGAAGCACAGGAACAAGTGCTGTCCTGTAGTGTTGTATTTACTTAATCAGGTTGCTGCACTAAAATGGACAAAGCTTTGTTTTAGAAGATATTTTACACTTGAATGTGAAGATTCTCCTCCGGGTTGGTTTCACTTCCACCTTCCCTGAATAAGCTGGTCAGGTGAGACAACAGAAGGGGAGGATGTGAGCAGATGTAATAATCACACCTCTGATCACCCCTCCCACCCCCATAAATTGGGTCGTTAAGCGTGACCGTGCATGAATGAAGGTATCTTTATTTAAAGGACAAACGACAGAGGAGTGCGGGGAAACTTTGCTTGTGCAAATAAATAACCCCCCCACTCAACAGAGGTGGGGGCCTCTCAATTTATTATGCTGGCTAAATCAGGCTCAATTCACACCTCCACCAAGTTGGCCACACTTAACGACTCATTTTTTACGGGGGTATGAGGGGTTGTCAGAGGTGTGACTGTTAGATCTACCCACACCTTCCTCTTCCATCGTTTCACTTAACGAGTCAGTGTCAGTGGTGAAGTGAAACACACCTAGAAGAAGCTACGTGGATGATCAGTGAAACATTTCACCCCAACAAGAAAGTTGGGGTGAAATGTTGACTCAACTTCCAGATATTCGACACTTGAATGAAAACGTCCAGATGCTAAAAGTAGCATGATGTGAGCTGATACAACGATAAGAGTTGGACCTACAAACTGGAATTAAAATTACTTGTAGAAGCAAAGAAAGTGATGACCTAGATACCAAAAGAGGTCATAAGGTAAGAAAAATCGCAGATATACATTAAAGATGAGATAAAATGCTCAAAAAAAAGACAGCGCCGTCCTTTCCACTCACCTTGAGTGTTTCAGTCTCTCCTGTTTTCTCACTCAGGCTTTGAAGTCGTGAAATCAAGGTCCTCTGTTCAATGGTGACCAGACAGAATTGATTGGTGCTGATGAAAGCAGGCCTTGAGTGTGTCTGTGTAGGTATGTCAGTATCCGTCTGTGTCCAGTGATTCGTCTAAAGTCTAACAGTACATTTGTAGTTAGATTTTTCCTTACTATGACTTTCATCATTAAAAACAATAAATATTAAAACAAAAATTATCTTCGCTCAGTATCAGTTTTATAATGTCCACTTCAACTTTAGCCTTTATTACGAGGCAGACATTCCCTGTCTCTTCTTTGTCCCGGAAATGTGACACAAACATCTCCACGGACTTTTGTCCTTTAAATATTAATGTGATTATATCACCAGTGCTCTTTTCTTCTTCTCTTGCCATTCTGCCTCGCTCTCAGTCACCACACTTCTGCTCACGTTATTTATTTCATTTCTTTACATAATGGTTTTGAACTCTTGAAAATTTTAGTTCCCTGTGTTTTCCTGCCAGTGAATCAATCATCATCCAGCGTTGGACAGCATCATCTGTACGCCTGGAGCACTAATCCAGTCATAACTTGTGTTGATCAAGTGTCTTGGATAAACATAAAAACCACCGGTTAAGTTCAGCCGTAAAAGTTTGTTCTCCAGAGCAACAACCTGCTGCTCTAAATCACTGAGTCTATGTACGTTTTGCTGAATCAGCCTGATCGTGTGTATGTCTGTGTTTGTGTGCTCATGTCGCTGTGTCTGCTGGCAGATGTTTCGTGGCCACGTGTGCATGAGAGTGAGTCTATGAATATTAAATGAACTGTGTGTCTTCAGACATACTCCATATTCTTTTATTGCCCATGAATTAAAGATTTTCTGCCTGATCGACCGGATACACTCACCTCAAGAGCCAATTAAGGAGGTATTGAGTAAAAATGTATAAAAAGTCTGTTCCAGCGCTTCTAAATAAGACAGTAAAACTTCTACACTTTTCATCTGAAAGCGTAGCATCAACAGCCAGACGGACTTCTGTCCATTTAAATATTAAGCTGGTTATGTCATCAGTGAGCTTTCTCATCTCGCTCTGCTCCCCTTCCTCTATTTATTCATTGCTTCTCTCCTTCATTTTAAGCCAGTTTCTCTCCCTTTTATTTTGCAGTTCTGTATTTGATGAGATGTATTGTTCATTGTTCGAATGATCAATAAAGTTTATGTGCGTACATGCAAGTCTGCTGGGGAAAGCCAGGGTGCTGTGGGGCAGTCAGAACATCTATGTTCTCTGTAGATTCTCTCTAATGTTTTTAGTCTTTAGCAAAGCTTTTTTTCATTTAGATATGTGTATACCTGTAGGAAGTTTAAGATACATTAGGTGCCAGTTTCTGTCCATAACAGATACCTAAGAAAAAGTTCACAATAAACTGGCTAACAACAAACCAGTCTAATGAAATGATCTTGCCGGCACTTTGTGTACCTTGTAAATTATAAATTCACAACTCACACACACACACCACACAAATTATGCATGAAATGACATGATGATTTCTTCTATGTGGCATGTTCAGCATACACAAAGTCCATTTATATATGATGATTAAAGAGCTACATGTCCACTCACATGGTGCAGTATATGTCATACTCCTCTCTGAAGGCCTTTCAAGCAGGTTTTTGGTATTGGGAGTAGTTCTACACTGATGTTAGGCGATAACGCCTGGTGGCAGTATTTCAGCTCAAACCAAAGGTGTTAAATTGAATGTGGTGTTGGAAGAACCCAACTCTCCCAGTACATGATGAAAACTCAAATTACTTGATGTTACATAATGTGCGTGGTCATCATCTATATATACATACATGTATCAAGGAAAATTGAAAAAAAAACCGGATTGCAAATACAGTAAATCTCTCTCTTTGAACCACGCTTTGAAGAGAGCATGATAATAGTCAGTGTGCCAACAGCAGGGATTACTAAATGAATGCAAAGCTCCCCATGCATCTCTTCCCAATCCATTGCACAGGTGACAAGTCCAGAGGCGTACAGAGCTCAACAGTGTACAGCCTGAGCCCACGCTACCTTATCTCCTCACTGGGTTTACTATCTTTGCAAATAAAAGACACTCATCTAAAAAGGTCTGCAAAGTACCTTTCAACTCTTTCTACTAAATCCAATAATGGAAATCATCAACCAGCATCATTTCTTCTTTATTTAAAGAAGACAGAGGAAGCAGACACTAAACAAATGTAGGACTTCATTACTGTTGAGCTCATTCACTTAAAAGTTTCTTATTTAACGAGAAGAAAATCACACTTTAATATTCATTTATGTACATATAATAATGTCACAATGCCCTGCTTTTGTTTTCTATTTTCATCTTACACATTTCTAATCTTCTTTGCATGAATACAGATTAACCAAACTTTGCCTCTCAGGGATAATATAGATAAAATCCTCTTTCTCTGCGCTCTTTGACTGCCTCTTCTTTCCTGTCTCCCTCTTTTTTTCACTCCATCTGTTGACTTTAGCATCCTTCCTTAGAGTTATCCATCTCACTTGTTTCCTCATTTGTCAAATACAATAATGTCCCTTACTTTCATAGAAAAGAGATAAAAAAATACAGATTTTTGGGCAATCAGATAATCCAACTCTGTCTCTTAAAAGCTACATTAAAATGCAACTAAACTACCATAACAAATAGAGAATGTAACTGCTAATTTTAGGTTACATATTCTGCGTAATAAGCTGAACATATCAATAGGTGCAAAATATCCATTAAACAACATAAGATTTCCTTTTCAAATGGATAAAACATAAAGGTGACGACACAATTCTTGAATTAAGCAAACACTACAGTGCGTTAGAAGCCACACTGTGGTTGCAGCAGACTGGACGTTTCTGTGAGCTGCAGCCTTCACTGGTTTGTTAAATTGTGTATTCACACATTCTGCGTTACTATAAACTAGAATACTACAGTGACTGCTTCAGTTCACTTCACTGGAATAAAATGGGCTCTCAGGGGTGAGAGAGACAAAAACTCTGCGTGTGTGTGAAGCACAAATGACTATGTATGTGTGTAAATCATGATTCATCTCCTGGTTCCCCACATCCCCAGAATGAGTGGAGGACAAAGAGGAGAGAGAGAGAGAGAGAGAGAGAGAGCTGCACCTATACCTGTCAGGTGACTCTCGAACAGATGGTCAAATCCAAATACAGCACCACAGGCGCCAAAGACAGCGGGCAGGGGCTGTGAGTGTGTGTTCACGTGCTCGTGTATATTTGTGCGTCTGTGTAAATGTGCAGATGGATGAGGTTAGCGATGAGCTCAGAGGTGGAGCGCAGCCAGCAGCCCAGCGGCAGACAGCTGGCTGTAGGATCGAGTCCTGAGGTCTTGCCCCTGCGGGTCTGTGCATATGTCCATGTACTGTTAGCAGCAAACCTTATTGTATGTACAGCACTTTGAAGCCCTGGGCCTGCAACACTCAGCTCCCAAAGTGATCATCTTTCACATTTGCATATAAGTAATCTTTCATCTGATCAAAAGTTTACAACAAAACAGGAAGTTTCCACTTTCAGCCTTCTAAGTTAGAGGAAGGTGGTTTACATTAGCACTGATAAGCCGGCGTGGCTGAACATGCAAGTGCCACCTTAACCACTCATGACTATTTGCTTTTACCATTCCCTCAGTAAAAGTGAGAAAACGCCTTGTTTTCTCTTCATTTTGAATCATCAGCAGCAAAGACCTGCCAACTGCAAAAACTCTGAAATACTCCAGACCTCTGAAAAATACACACCTCTAAAAATACTGAAGACATTTAAAAACAAAAGTTGACATTTCTCTAACAGACACTGTTTTTTTCAAAGCTGCCATTGTATCTGTTGTAGTTTACAACATGTCTGGCATCTTTAAAAGATCTTAAGATGTATTATTAGTGACACTTCTATTAATAACGTCACAAACGTTCAAAAATGTGTCCTGTAATATGACTCACGTGAGAGGAGATAAATGATAGTCCTGCCCACACAAACGCATAATCCATTCAAGTTAAACATGAGGATCCCTTCTCTAATTTTCTTCCCGACACCAAATCTGTGAGCACTTCTGCAACTGTGTCACTATTTTGATCAGGATTTTATAAATATTCAGGTCAACTCACAGCTTGCTTTGTGCTGTTGGAAAGTTGGTACTTTACAGCACTGGTCTCACTGTTGGCTGCTGAGTTTGACTCCAACTATGAAGAAGACAAAAATAGAGGCTAAACTGCTAAAAATCAAATCACACGGCAGGCATTCTACATCAAAGGCTTGTCAGGACGAGTACCTGGCAATGTTCAGTCATTTGTAAGGGGGGTTGAAGTTTTCAGTGCTTTAAATCCTGCACAAATCTCCCACAGCTGCTGGGATAGGCCTGTCAACCTGAAGCAGCCGTGCATGTAGTGGTACTCATGATTATAGGCAAATCCTATTCTGAATTTGTCCAGAGCACTTTTCTACTGAGCAGTTTATACTGCAGGTAGAATTGGTTTTATCACAACAAATATTCAGCCATTTAAACAGAGATGCCAAACACAGTTCCAGCCTCTCAAATGTGATGATTTGCTTAATTCTTAAAAAAAAAAATCACTCAGACAATCTGAGACACCTTTTTATGCTTTAGACTACAATTTCAGCCCTACGCTTATTGAAACATTATTAAGGATCTGACAGCACTTTGGCCCAGACACCGGCACCCTTCTTTTTCTGGGTGCATTAGTAGCCACCACCTTTGTCATAATATGTCTTAAAAGAAAGTAAATGTGGGCGAAAAAGGAAAGGACAGCACTTGCACAGCATTCATGAGCTGAGCTCTTTAATTATTGATGTTCATTACTTTGCTTTGTCAGTGAAAAATGACTGTCTAACATTCATCTGAAGTTCCCGTTTTTCCCTACGAGCTACTCTCAGGATACTACATGAAAAGCCCAATTAAATTTGTTCAATGATACTACATCAGGCGCAGCCTTTGAAATCATAAAGAGCACATTAGGAAACAAAGACTGCATCTCGTGCATGCATGACTGAGCAAGAACAAGCGGTCAGAGGATTGTGCAGTCATACTAAACATTGTTGCTGTACAATCATGCAGTTTGGCTCAACTGACGACTTAAAGGGATAGAGTGCTGACACACCTTCTTCCTTTAAAACACAGTCCATATATATATATACACATATATATATATATATACACCTTCTGAACTTACATTTCACTAAAGCAATGTGCATCATCAAAATTCCTAATAGCGTCATCAAGTAATAAAGCTACTATGAGCTTTTCTTAATCATGCATATACAAATTCTATGTTAATCCTGTTATTATCATACTTGAGCAATGCTGGCAAATCAACATGCACATGAATTAGACAAAAATTTGTACCAACTGTGCAAAACAATGCACAGATTATGATTATCTTCCTTTTTTGGATGCTATGCGGATGCTTTCATGTTTTATGCACTTGCCGCAAAAGCAACAAAATTCTCCTGTGGGCACAAAAGAGAAGCAAAACTGTAGCTGTAAAGTTCAGTCTTGTTGAATCTGGATCTGGATCTGGAGCCATCAGCCTCAGCCCTGGTGAGTCACCAAGCCAACGCTCGCAGCACTGATGGTTCTCCATTTAGAATAAAGTTGCCTGGGATAGAGGGATTTTGCCCCCATCCTTGTTTCTCACACACACACACACACACACACACACACACACACACACACACACACACACACACACACACACACACACA